>DWPT01001545.1:0-18384 GCA_018251895.1 Agathymus mariae mariae
GAATAGAGCCCTGTGGTATACCCATTACAATTGATGATCCCGTTGATTTGGTATCATTTACACTGACACACTGAACCCTACCCTTCAAATAGGATGCAATCAAATTGAGAGCACTGTAATTGACGCCGTAATGACTAAGCTTAAGAAGTAATGATTCATGCCACCTATCATCCTTATAACTAGTGTTATAGCAAGTTATATAAAAAATTTAACTTGGTCCACATGAAAATGAATCATTGAATTTGTGCCAAGCCTTGCATTTCTAGACCTCTCGATGAGTAAATCAATAGATTTACTTACGACTTACAACTAAATAATGTATTCATGCCTACATATATCTGATAAGAATAACTCTAACTAAGCTACTATGCAAGCCAATATAAACAAATATAAAAGGTAGCTGCTTCGAGAAAAGAGTTATCTCTCAATTTGAAATGCGGTAATGCAAATGCTGTTTTTATCACGCTTTTAATAACTTGATATTTACATATGTAATTGAAACTTTCAATCCAATTATCACACTTGCACTCAGCAGATTAATTTAGATTTTTTATTTTATTTTGGTAAGACAGTTTTATAACCGATTAGAATATATTGAGAATATACATTTGTTATCCTACTATTCACCACAAGAACCCTGTAACGCGACAAATATTGTAGAGCTACGTTTTATATAATAAGCTGACTGTTAAATAACTCTTACACGTAGAACAACCAATCTAGATGAATTACTAATCCTTCAGCACTCGATACCTGTTAGATAGCACATTAACAAGTCATTGTACTATAAAAATAAATGGAGGGTAGCCACGACTTCTATTTCGATGGTAAAAGTAATGATGCTCTTGCGCATCTAGATAGGTTAGTCCTCAGTTTTTTGCTGAGGAACTGGTGGTGGAGTCTACATCTGGTTTTACAGAAACTATTAGAGTGCACAAAGACATTGACGAGATAGGGATAGCATCATCCCAGGGGATGCCATACAAGCAGACGAGTCAGTTGATTGGTCACTGCCGTAACACCAAAGCGTCACTGACATTTTTTCGGTGAAAGAAAAAATCAGGGAATCCCACCTTTTGTTTAACAATGAACAAAATCTAAGCGAAAGTTAAAAAAAATGCTTTAATCAATTGAATAAAAAGGGCCCCTTTACACAACATACTCAGAAGGTTATTGCAACCCAATTTGGCCATGCAAAGCTCGGAACCGCCGTCCCGTGACCGCATCCTATACTACGCGTACACTTGCCAGAATAAATTCAAGTGCAGTTTTATAAAACAGGTTCAAATTTCGAACAGTGTACCGAGTGCGAGTTTGTCAACTTAACGTTTGTTTACCAGAAACCAAGTGTATTTTAATCGATAGCCAACTATTATGTTTAGCAAGTAATTTTAGCGACTTACAGTATTATCGTTTTGAAGATAGTTACCCGTAATTGTATGTCCAGTGAGCGGTTACAGCGATTTCGAAACGTAAATAGTGAAGCTTGCCTTACAGAAAAGTTGCACTCGACACCCAAAATACATTCTTCCAATTGCGTAAGAACAATGATATGATCTCTAGTAGTTGAATCGATTTCACGGAAAACTCGAGTTCAAATGCATGCATGCATGCATTTATTAAAAGTAGTGTTCGCCTTAATAGAAGAAATCTGATCATCATTATTAAATAATGTAACGTTTCCAACTTTGATATAAATATTAATAAAGCTCTTGAATAGCTACCAAACAAAAAAAGTCGATTGACAAAGAAAGTGTTTGCCTATTGATATAAAGATTTTATGGGTATAAGCAATTAATAAATAACCAATGAGAAGGAAGTTATGACCCTCTTATTGTACGATTAATCGCGTATTATGTAATTTATTTTACATTTATTATAAACGTACTCTCAAAAACAACTGTTTTAGGGTCTAAGTATAATCGGTACGTAAACACGTACCGAAAAGTTCTTTATCCTTCTTATGTGGTTAAAGGTATGCAAAGGCCGCTAACCCGCACTTGACCAGCGTAGTTACCTCGTCGTCGTTCTAACAACAAACTGGATGCGATGAGACGATAACAATTTGAAGATAACCATCACAAATCCGACTTAACTTCATTGGAATTTAGATATATTTATACTTAATTCCTGGTAATTACAATTCTACGGTTCCGTGTATCCGATTTCATTCCATTCCGATGATAAAACGGAATATGCTATTGCAATATGTATGTCTGTGCATGTTAGGTTTTAGGTTTATGTTAGGTTTTAAATACCGTACATTAAAAAATTGGGTTTGTTTACAATAGTTTTTAAGCAACATAACCATCAGTCATCATAATTATAAATTTTAACATTAACCATTGAAATAACAAGGAATGTAAGATGTAGCGAAATCTTTGATATCATTTAGACCCAATACGTTCACTTTTTTCTATGTGAATAGTCCGTTTGAACCGCAAAACCTTAACGAGTCAAAAATGAAGTGATATTTTTACCTCCTCATACCGGTATCTACAAACGATTGCCATAAATTATGTCACATAATTTACAACTTTTCGTCTTTAAGGAGGAATTCTCCAGCAACGTTACAAACATAACAAACAATTAATTTTTTCAAATATTTTGCTCAAAGTTGAAGATTTATTATTTGTTTAGTTAGTCCGATTATTTACTTAGTCAGAACACGAACGAATAAAATGTCTCAGCAGTATTAATGTGAAACCGTGGAGGTCATCAGCATAGGATCTCAGCTATCTCACAGTAAAACCCGCTAGAGGCAATAAAGGTAACATAATAACGTCATCACTCATAAACCTTTGAAAAAACCGATGGCAATCGCTGAGCGTACGTGTGTAGAAATATCAAGAAATTGCATTCAACATTAGTACATCCGCGTGATGTCCAGTTTGGAACTCTTCGTTTATTCAGCTAGTTGCGTTGGTACGGAAAATGGCCCTCGATTAGATTGGAGATCTTGCTAGGTCCAGGAACAATGGTTTCAAAAATACAGTTGCAATGTATAGAATATCAGAGTTTCGCATGAACCTTATGCTCGTAATTCTCATATATCTAAGAATTTAAACATACATAGCAGATAATTCAAACATTGTAAACAGCTTATTGACTTTCAATTGCATTCAGCCGAAACAAATTAAGCGGATTTTTTACAGTAGGTGTTTTTATGATATAACCTCAGCAATGGATTTTGGGAAATTCCACTTAAGGAGTAAAATGGGGGATGTAAGTTTTTAAGAAATTCGTTCATTTTTGCCAGTATTTTATTATTATCAATTCGTATTGAGCGGTTTAATTTTTTTTACTGTACACAGATTCTGTATTCCGAAGTGACGCAAAGGAGTTTGTTCATGGTTTGATTGGAAGTTTGTTAAATTACACAAAAACTAAAACACAGGTTCCCGAACAAAACAAAATATTGTATTGAAATTGGAAAATGAGTATAGGAAAGCCACAAAAAGATATTATATCACGATTCATATAAACCAGATTTATTATCATATTTGTATGCTAATATTTTGTCATAAATTGTATTCTATTTTTTGTATAGGAAAAAATCACTGCACATTGTGTATCAAAGGACAAACCCTAATTATGTTTTGAAAGGCTGATCCGAATACCTACGGATATTTTGGAATTCGTTGTATAAATTGTATATCATAAATTTAAATATACTTAGAGTCTCGCATTTTTCTTAACCAGAAATTTAGTAAATTTTGTTGCTTTTATGCTCACGATGTCTCGGGATTTCTTTTAACAAACCACAAGGTTGTATAATCTTCATACTTAACTTATTATATATTATTCTTATATTATTTTTAATCATTAATCATTCAAATAATGTGTAACAAGTATGAAATTAACTTTAAAATTTTATTTTGGAGATATTTTCTTAGTATATATCCCGATAAATATTTTATAATAATACAGATTTGTGACTCAATTAACTCAGAGACACCTCCGAGAGAGAGATTTAAATGGACTTGTTGAAGAACAATCAACGTTAATACACAAAAGTACGCTTATAAAGCATCATTGCCAGAAAAGGTTTCTCACAGATCCTAAGACCTGTAAGCGGAGAAATATGTAAAATCTATTTTTCAATATAAATTATAAAATTGATGTTACTCCAAATAATTTATATAATTTTATTACATTATTATTATTTTACGTCGATAACTTACACTGGTACCCGGTACCATGGAATGCGAGCTTGCATAAAAAATAACTTGAAATATTTACGGTCAAGTGTTAAGATTAAGGACGCGCCACTCAATACAGCAATCCGGATGGCGACGTATTGCAAAAATGTGCCAGTCACACAATTCGACGAGTAATTCTTGAAGAGCTGCGAGGATTCCTCTTAGCTTACAAACAAATCCCATTTCACTGGTGTCAATATAAAGCCACTCTGCAATGAGCTGTTGATCTCAGTGTCACGTTAAAACATCAGTAGCCTTTCAGGTCTAACATATTTTTCACCTATGTTTAACTCAAACGGGTTCTTAAATAGTCAGAATATGCACGTGACATAATGCTTGAAGGTATTTGTAATTCGTTAACTCTGAACGTTCGTTTGAACTCTGCGGTTAGCCTTATGCAATGTACGAGAAGAACAGTTAGTTGTAAGAAAAAATATTAGTTTATTATTTTTCAATTACCTGGACCAGTCTTGGATGCACCGCGAAGAATGCTTGGATTCAAGGGAACACTCGGGGGTGAATTCTTAGACAACAATCAGTTGCAATGGGCGCCTACCTTCAACCTGCAGTTTTAATCTTTATAATTGAAGCCGCTATAAAATAAATTGCTTGAAATTTGTGTCGATGATTACAATGAAAATAAAACGAAGCCTATTTTTACGAGCGTAGTAACGGGATGAATAAAGAAAATATGAAATACTTGCAAAATGGATTATCGACGCTTCGTTTAATGACATTTGAGTAACAAACTTTTACAGTTAATGAGCTCAGGTGTTGTACAACGTTATATGTAATGTCCAACTAACCAATCTATCCAGATTTCTACTGTTGTAATTTCTAAAGAGGCTATGATCTACAAAAACAATAAAAACTTGGGACTTCTCTCTACTTTATGGTTTGTCTGTTTTGTTCATTACGTCAAATATGGATTTTGTCAAATTCTTCTTTTTTGTGTCAAGCAGCCGAACCAATTGTAAAAGGCCAGTGTTTGTCCCTGAGGCGTTACCGGCCAAAATCAAAATGAAGAACGCGCTTATAACTGGCTCTTTGAACACTGGCATCGAAACACTTAAGAAACATTCCACAGTTGATTAAAGAAGGACGTTGGCTGCCAATAGCCAGGTCAGTAAACAAACCCACCACCCAAGCAATAAAACACGTGCGTGTGTATATTTACATAATACTTACGTGATTAAACGATTTTGAATTTCAATTCAAAGTGTAAAGTAACTAATCAATTATAAATATAATATTATCATGTCTACAAATTGTAATGACATACCAAAGTGTATCCATCATATTGTTATCGCATCCGTGTTATCATTGCTCATAAATATTGCTTAATGCATACTCATCTTAATACTCATGATAGGTTTAAATGAAACATACAATTTTAAAGTTTTGATTAAAATAGGAGTGGTATGCAGGGCCCGTTATTATACATACATTATCGTTGACCGACGTGACCTACTTAATAATGGCTGCTTCCAGACTAACGTGTCAATTCCACGGCTAACTATATGATTAAAATGTGAATAAATAACTTCGTAAAGTATCCCACAGGCATTTGGCCAGCGACGTACCTTCATTGATGTCTCATTTGATATTGGTATTCTGCACCGAAATAAATGATGATTCATTTCAAATTTGAACAAAGATTCCAGGGTCATTTTAATTTTGCTAGGGTTTCATTAATTTAATCGAATACTATTTTTTTATATCAATAGGCGGTAAACAAGGCGATAAGCTAGTTAATAGTACTCGTAAGTAATAACCCAAAACGTCCATAGCACTATACGCATCTGCGACGCATTGCCGACAGAGATGGAAATGGACAATTTCCTCGTTACGATAATCCTGTGACATCTCTGTTCAATAAGGCACTACATTATCAAATATATGTAGTATAATTATAAATTAAAAAAAACATGTTAAGTATTTTTTTTATACGTCCATTAATTTTGATACATATTCTCATAGCTGTTATTTCAGGAGTATTCATTAAATTTATTATTGCGATGGTTATGTTAACATAAGTAAGTCCCTGTGTTTAATCCATCGTGACCGTGTTGACCAGCGAAGTGTTTGATTCTCAATCCGAAAACATGCTTAATACATGTCACAGATAAAAGTTTGTTTTCCGATATCGCCTGATGTGATGACCTCAACTTATAGATAGGAGCAAAACTGTGAGTATTTATTTATTTATTTGTAATCAATAAGTAAAATAAAGTTGATAAGCCAAATAATAAGATTTGACAGATATGTAGAAAGTTCTCTACTTGAAACAAAAGTATGTAATTATCCTAACCTCAGTAAGTTGATTTCTCTTTCATTTTTCAATTGGTAAACGAACTTTTTCAAACTGTTCTAGCTCAGACTGCCGCCCATTAGCGGAAAAAGGAGCACTGAGTCTTCAAGCATCTCAACCTTCTTACTGGGAAAAAAGCGTATGACCCAATTCTGACGGCGGGAGCTAATATCGTACCTCTTATTGTAGCACCTACGCTTTCTATCCTAAACATGCTATGGTAGTATTGACGCTGGTTAATACTATCAAGTATCAAGCAAACGTATCAAGTATTTCGTATAATTAACAACGTATACAACAACTAACTCTTACGCTTGGAAGTGAAATCTGTCATCCGTACCTTCAACCTATTAACGACCCATTGTGAAGTACGAGTTTCTCTGCATAATTGACGAGTATTGGAGCAAACTTTAGCCCGCTCCGACTACTCAGATTATTGAACAGTTTAATGGACAATGCCAATGTCAAACTTATGTCACTCGAAAGCTTCTGATTGTCAAAAGCTCAAAGATTGTTGTATAACCAGATGAGAAAATTGGAACATACCGTATATACAAATCGCAGTGCAATAACGTTTCAAATTTTGTAAATTTTTATTACAATTACTTAAACGTTACTACCAAATATGAAAACACGTAGACAGGGGGTCAGAGCGGTGAGTATTGGAACAGGCATTTGTCCACTCGTCCTTTGTAGCTGATTAACAAAAACTATGAATTCAATCGTAGGCAATTTTAAAACATGAATTAGTTTCGTGTAATTCTCTGCACGTAGTTGAAAATATTATTAAAACCCACTGCACCGTTTTAACAATCTAGACGGCTACATTATCTTAAATATTACTTCCCAGTACACCATCGGACCCCGTTACCCATACCATATAATCTACGGTCTGCTCACACTAAATTAACGTACCCCGAATTCACATACACAATACTTAACCTTAATACAACTGAAGTTATGTTTTCCAAAAAACGATTGCGATCTGAACGATGGATTGGCATCCATTAACTGGGTTGCGGGCGTGTGGGAAGACGGTAGCATTTTAATGGGTGGTATAATTTTTTTACATGTATATATAGGGCCGCAAGGATAATGGGGAACGAAGTAAAGAGGCATATAAGCAACATAGAAAACATCTATTGTTTTTTTTTTTTATTTCTACCATCTGAGTAGCTTGAAATACTCAAATTCTTAATAATAATTTATAATAATTAATATAATGTTTATTGATAGTCTAAGTCTTGTCAAGTTTGCTTGGCAAGTGCTGGAATAATAAGATTTTAGTGCCTCTGACAGAATATAATATGATAAAAGCGTAATTTATTAGTTAAGATCACGCATTAACATTAAGTAGATATTAAATCCAGAGTCATGAACTTGGGGTCATGATAAACGGTAATCTAGCTTTCAGTGAGCACATAGATAATATCTAAAGCTTAACATCGTTGGGTTTTAAAATGGGACAATTAGAAAACTTGAAAGTTCGCCGCAATTCATTTCATTGTATAATTCCAATTACGAAACAGATTAGAAATTAATTAATTCGCGTGAACTAAAGTACAATTTCATTTTGGAGAAATTTCAAAGAAATTTTTGAATAAATGGTTATACTACAAGCAGTTTGGCTATTTCGTAGGGTATCTACGTTTTATCCGAGTCTGTTTGTATTGGAATACCAACATACGATTCTCTCGCAGCCAAACATATTTTATTCAATTAATTGTGATATTTTTAACCCTTCAGTGAAGGAACTGATGCCATTGTATGCTTCTGACAAATACATTCTTTCTCGTAGACGCAAATTGTTTTTGTGCCAAATTGCCGATTGGTTTTAATGAGAGAGTCAGCTTTGATTCGCACTTTGATCTTACTTAATAATATCCAAAGTTGGACTTATTTTTTCAGAGCCTGCTGTATATCACAAAACTGCCAGAGAATACATTCAATCGGCTCTCACCTGTAATATTTATAGAACATACACGTATGATTTTTAAGTAGAACGTGTGTACTATATTAACTATTCTCGGTATGAGTAGGTACAACGAAACTTTTATCCCGACATTTCCTTCCAGTTCTATGAATCATAGTCACAGAAGATCGTGGAAAGTGAATGAATGTTAACCACAATCCAATTTCGAAATACCTGCATGAAATATTTAAATAGTAAGTACCCGAAATATATTAAGAATGTGGAAATTCCGCAGTGAACTTTTTTTTTAGTATAATATTCAGTGAATATTTTACTTCATAATCTGTTGATCACAATTCTCTAATATTTTTTTATCATCTTTTGCACTAAACCTTCTTGGTTTACTATCTTCCAAAAACCCTAAAGATTTTAAACATAATAAGGTAAGATAATAAATAGCAGGAGAGTGAATAGGCTTTTTTAACTTAATGCGCTCAACATCTTAGACTTCATCACCACTTACATCATGTGGGATTGTCATGTGAGATTGTTGTCAAGCACTAACTTATTTTACGTAAAAAAGAAATATAATAACTATTTTCCTCTTTTAATTTTAAGAAAAAAATTCGTATCCCAGTAATAAATAGGACCATAATCAAACATCTTGACAACTAAACCTCAGAAGTAATATTAACCAAATAAAATAAAACATATATTCGTTAGCGTCAATTATTATTATTCATATACCTTCTGGTCGTTCATCCGTTCAATCACGCATCCTTTGTACATTAAAACGTATTCATACCGCAGGACTTGTTAAGTTTCGTGCTGTTATCCTCTTGGACAATTCTTGTCGGTTATCTCTTGATAATCGACAATTTAACCCTAGAGCTTGTTGATCACTGAATCAAAACAAAAAAAAACGAAAAAATCTACTTCAATTTACAGATGGAGAATTTTTTGTTTCATCTCCTAGTTTTCACACATTACGGGTAGTACTCTCTCCTTTAATTCAATAAAAAAAAGAATTTTACAAATCGGTTCCTATATGATGGAGCTCTGAGGTAAAAAAACATTAAAAAATATATAAAAAACAAATTGAAAGCCTTTTACATTTTGGAAGTCGGATAAAAGATAAAGGTTTTTGAATGTTGCTGAATTTTTTATAAAACATGATGAATCGATAACATATCGCACGTATTTTAATTCACATTAACTCATTTCTGAACTTTGGAACATTTCGTATTTAGAAGTACCTATAGTTTATACGGTTTACGGTCGGCAACGCTTCGGCATTGTTTTTTGTTTTACTATAGTCCATGCGTGACGATGATCACTTACCATCAGGTGGCTAGTCTGGTCGTTTGGCTAGTAACAATATATATATATATACAATTATGTATATATACTTAAGAACGATTGATCGTTTCAGATTTTATTGTGATTACTATGATAATATCTTTACTCAGAAGTAAATAGTTAAATTATTTTATACTTGCCAAATGTATTTGCTAACATAACTAAGATAAAAGAAATTAATTAATTGTTGTTTTAGAAAATTACATTTGTTACAAAAAAGTACAAATTTATATACAATTGAAGCGACAAATACTTAAGAACAATAATCACATTCTTAAAAAATATTATATTATGAGACGTAAAGTTAATCAATTAGACTAATATAATAAAATAATTCACATTTAGAATAACAATATAGTATTTTAACTAAAATTAATATTTCGTAGAATGTCCGCGACTCTTTAGCATAGCCTTACATCGACGGGGCATGGATTATATTAGTTTCAGCCACTTTTATATAGAAATGGAATTCCATTCTTGTACAAATGCATCATATTAAGTTCTCAAATTAACTTGAAACTTGTTTTTCTACTTCACACCAAAGATTTTCGATCGCATTAAAATCAAGACTGTTGGAAAAACTCTTTTACTGAACTTGTTGTATGTTTGGGGTCATTATCATGCTGGAATGTGCAAATTACTGGAAGTTCTCTTCGGCATATAATAACATGGGGTGTTCCAAAATGTTTTTATATTGAAATAGATCCATACTTCCTTCTATTAACCCTATCGGCTCAACTCCACGTCCAAAACAACATCCCCAAATTTTGATGATTCCTCCTCCAAGTAAAACGCTTTTTTGGGGGGGCGTCTTACAATTCGTGTTCCATCAATACCGACCATGTTTATTTGGTGTCATCTGAAAAAAGTTCATTTTTCCAACTCCATACTGCCTTGCAATAGCAATTCGAGACGCTCTTTGACGTTGCGTCAACATCGGTACGTTCCTCGCAACTCTACCGTGTAAGTTTTTTTCAACTAAACGTCGTCGAATAGTTTTGGCTGAGACTGCAGATGAGTTATTTTCACCAAAATATTCATTTCTTATGGAGCTAGATGACTTGAAAGGATCTTGTACCGCTAACAAGCAGTATATTCCTATCGGCTCAATGAGATGTTTTTCGCGTTTTAGGATGCCGTGGTACATTCGAGGTTGTTTGATAGGCTTTAAAATACTTTACTGCGTTGACAACCATCGATCTAAAGCAATTAAGGTGATCAGCAATATTTTTGTATGACCAATTTTTCGCTCTTAGTTTAATTATCACTTGCCTTGTGGCTTAATCACAATTTTTACTTTTAGACATTTTATTTAATTAAATGCAATACTGCTATAGAGTTTTAAAGCGATAATGGTAAAATAGCGGGATTGTCACTGGGCGTTCCATTTTTAAATTTAAATAAAATAATGATCAGGCGTTCTTAAGTATATGACCAGCCAGCAAGTATGACACTAGAGACAGTTGTTAAGTTTAGTTGGAGAATTTTTTCCCTAGTTAATACCCAAATAAAATTAATTGCATAAATGAATACATATTGGAAACACTTTACTACAAAATAGAAACTGGAAAGTAATACAATAAGTTAAATAGTTTATTTTAAATAAATTGTTTGTTATCAGTGCTTTCTTAAGTATATGTCCGTAACTGTATATATGTATGATAATTTAATATTGCCTTTATTTTTTATAAAAGGCGGAATCATTGTTAACTATTTTGATCAATGCCCTAGTTAAATTTATAATTTTACATTTTATATACTGATATTAATAATTACCTTTTTGATATTTGATATTTTTAGACCTGCCACTCACATCACAATGAGCAACTAAACAAAAAAAATGCTTAAACATTCACACGCGGTTAGCTGTTACAATCAAACAACAAATTACAATAAAAATCTTCTTGATAATTAATGAATAGCTTAATATTTATTAATAATAACCAATAAAAACACATTTAGTAGCGATAGAGACTATTAAGTATGGCATAGGTAAATAATAAATTTAATATGCGAATAATTTGTAATATACAACATATGTATATAAAATGTATTAATTTTTTTTATAATTTGGCACTTTTTCCGGGTTCAGTGACCTGGGCTGTGACTTTAGCTCGCGGGTCTTTGGAAAGCTAAGGTAATAAATATTTGGCCTTTTTGTAACAGTACTTTTCTTACTTTTTTTGGGCCTCCTGTTGAGTCACTTTCTACCTACAAGATTACATTTTACGTGTTATTTGTCTCCCGTTACGAACTTCGATTAAATAATTGATTACTCGTATATTCCAATAACCCAATTTTGTAAAGACAAAGGTAGTAAAATTATTTTTTTTTTTATTATTTTATCAATCTTTATAAATCAAAACGATGATTTAGTAGGTACCAATACAGTATAAACGAAGCACCCCAAGGAAGTATATTACCTTGCTAGTACCATAATAAACTTTATTTTAAGTACCAAAACATTTTTCATCATATGAAAATTAACACAGAAAACCTATAACTCACATCGAGAGCTTGAGTAACGTGATGCGTTGAAAATCGATTATAACAGAGATTTATTGGCAACAAATTTACATAAACTTGGTTTCTCGATTAAATCGTAACCAAATAAAGATTGTTACATACAGTCATAGTTAAATATATTTAGCTTTCAAGGGTTAGCGAACTCGGAATAAAAGATACAAACTTTGGCGAACCAATTAACATTTTCCCTACAGACCGTGTTATCGGAGAAGGAATTAATCATAGACGAGAATTTTACTTGCATAAATAGATACAGTTAACACATTATTTTGCATGATAGAGTAAACAAGTGAATGATTCATGGTGAGGTCACTCACACTCACACTAAACCAGTTCGCGAGTGGCTATATTATAAACACGGACCCCGGTCGTCACTCAAAAATATGACAATGTTTTTCGAATCCGCCGCCTGGACTAAGCGGAATTTTTGTGATAACAAAAAATGGGCCATTATTTAACTCTCCACTCACACACTCTGAATCCGTCCCCCTGCCTGTGTTGTGAGTGGCGTGGATATACACAAATAACATATCACAAACACATAAGTCTGGAAAACAAATATTAATCTGTCACAAAAATGTCTGTCCATGCCGGGACGGAATTCGGAACTTCTCCTTCCTTCGATCCTTCAATTGATCTAAAATAATTCAAAACTCATGGGCTAGTTATTATAACCGATCCGTGGTGGAGGAACAATAACATGGATTAATCGCTGGGCCTTTTTGACTGTGAGAAGGCTGCTGCCTCGAAATAGACTAAGCGTTGTCACCTTAACAGCCTTATCAAAAGTTTTTCTTTATATATACGTAGAACATACACCAAGCGCTTGCACGGCTTGCACCTTCCCTCTGTATCTAGATTTTTGTATCTATTGGTAAAAATCTATGCAGTACTTTTTAAAAAGATAGAAATTGTCACAATCAAATCGTCAAAGATAAAGATTTGACAGACGAGACTTTGTTTCATACCTACTATACAGCAAATACAGAAAAACGTTATATACATATATGTTACATATATACATACGTTATACACATATATACACGTTATATACGTATAGTATCGTATAGGTATAGTATAGTGTAGGTATAGTATAGTATAGGTATAGTTGATAAAAAATCACCAACAAAACAAATCTAAAACTTTAGAGTATTTCTTTATGTTTTCTTCCCGATAAAAATTACCATTCGAAACGTACTTACCTATACAGTAATTATAGGTCGTGTATTCCTTTTAACATATGATACTCCATCTTGCATTGTAAATTAAAAAATATAGCTTTAGCGGCCTTCTTACTTTACCTTAGTTAAAACCCTAATTGCAATAAGCAATATCAGTTTGAGTAGTGGGACCAGTACATTAAATATTATATTAAACTCTGTTAAATAAGGAATCGTAAAACCCAAACACTAAATAAAAATACTCGTTTTTGATTAGATAATTGGGTTATTGAAACAGGCTGGAGTTAGGGTTACATGTGTTATTTTGTATAGAGGAAAATCCACTGGTCTTATTTTATTTTGATGTTCAAAAGATTCCAATTAGCTTAACAAAAACCTATCATGAAAAAAATGCAACATTTTATTATTCAAACAATCTCTCCCATACTGATACAATCTCTATAATATTTTAATATTTTTGTGGCAAATTTAACACTAGATTAATAGATTCATTTAAAATTGGGAAACTTTCCGTTATAAATAAATACCAGCAGTAACACATCGAGTTAAAATTATTTATCGTCTAGCCAGCTTTTATAGCTTGTTCAACGGAAGCAGTTTATTTATTTTTGAAATCCGGTAAATATATAAGTACTAAACAGTTACTTAATCGAAACCTAATATTAAAACATTTGTTGCCGCTGTTTTGTTACTTTAGTATTTATTTGTTAATAATTTTAAATAATTTAAAAAAATAATATATGACACACACACACACACACACAGTGAATCAATAGTTTGTTTAACTGTGTTGCAAGTTGGAAGATAGCATAGACAAAGCATAACATAGCAAAGAACATAGGGAAACAACCGAAAAAACAAGAAACAACCATGGCCCGAGAATGGATTTTTATCAGGCACGTAAATTTCTGCACCAGTTGGAACTTGGACCCGGGATGCTGCGGCAAATAAGTTGACCAACTGAAATACAGAATAATCTATAAAGCAGTAGTCTTATATAGTCTCCATTATTACTTTTTTATTATCATAAAGTTATCATATAGGAATATTAGGCTGTGAAAACATAAAGGATCGAATTGTACGATAATGGTTATCGGTAAATTTAGGACATGGGGTTTTTGTTTAAAATGCCATCTAGCTTACCGAAATAACTGTCTCAGTTACAACTTGATTTTGATTGTGGAATTATAATTCAGGTTGCTAATATACATACTTTGTCGTTGTAGATTAGAAATATATACTATACTACACTACTTTTTATAGACTTTCATACAAGCAACATCATTTTTGTTTATTAAGAACCCCTAGTTTCTCTTCGATAAACCTTTAACGAAAAGCGCACAAATCAAGAAAAGTTGTTATTTATTTTTTCGCAAACATAGAGTAAACATCATATTTGCTATCTCGTGTTCTGTTAAGATTTGGTTTTCCTGAATTTGTGAATTAGAAACATATTTATTTATGGCAAGATTTGCAAAAAAAAAGCCAAAACTTTGTTTCGTATCCTCTTACAAGAATGTGTATACTGACTTTGATTTCCTAATCGGCGGGACAGACCCATTTTATGGGACGAAAAATATATTAGATTAAAATTTATAATATAAGTTACAAATATGTCAAGTAATATTTAAATCTATTCAGTACTTTTGCGTGATACGTGAAAAAATAAACAGCCAGACGAACATAAAAGTTATTTGTTTACGGAGCCGATAGAAAGCAATATACATTAAAATTTAAAAAGTATAGTTAATAAACATATTCGGCATAAGTTTCATTGTGTATAAACGACTACACACGTAATATGAACAATAAAATAATTACATTGCAAAGGAAATAAAATATACAAGCAGTCATCACCTTTAAAATCGAAGTCAAGTTAAAATCACATGTGCTGACAGATTCGCAGATTCAACCGTGTTACCTAAATCGGAATATTTGCTTAAAACGGCGGCCCTTACCGTTCTTCAAACACAAATAAAATGTCAAGAAAGGAAACGTCTTGTCAAAATACTAAAATAAATCGACACTCTTTTTGTGTATATTCCGTATGATATTTGTAAACTCTTATTTACTCAATAGTCCTAATTACTCAATAGGTCTGGAGTTAGTCTAAGGTTTTTTGAGTCTGTGTGAGATTTCAAACGTGTATGACGCTAAAAGAACATATTTTATACTTTTTAGACAATATCAGAATAATACTTGATTATATTCTGCTCTTGGTCTTGCTAGTGTTGAATAGGCAAATTGGCATGTGATGATTTAACTTTTTTTTATGTTAATACAATATTGTTAATATTTTTTTTCCATTATCATAGAAAAGTCAATATTTATTTTTTATTAAATTTTTAAAACTGCGATACAGTTTGGACCTCTTAAATACCGCCATTATGGAGCGCTTCGTGGTGACGTCACCGACGCGACAAGATCAAAATTTGCTATCTATATTTAATGCGAAGTAATGTTTTAGTTTGGAGAAAACATTAAACCATGTCAATGATAGTATTTTACCTTATTTTTATTAAAGTAAAAATATGCTAAAAATACTTCCAAAAAGTCATAAGTGCGATAAAAAATTGCTTCTAATAATCATATTTCAATGAGGTCGGAGGAAGAAACTATTTTATTAATTATATTAGGAACGTAGTATGACAAATCGTAAGAACAACCAGTAACATCTATAAAAAGCACCGATCCCTCCATACTTTCTGGATGCAAAGTCACGGACGCTAACGTCAAGTTCCTGTCTAGCTTTTTCCACTTTTATTCATTAATATTGCCCGCTATGAATATTTCAAATTTCAAATAATATTATACGCATAACTCTGTAACAATAAAGATAGTAAATACAATTATTTAGTGAATATTTTACACTTATGAAATAAAATAATGCTTTCACATTTCCTTAATATCTTTACTTTGTTGTCCAATTATGGACGAGTACCAGGTAGAAAGTTTCAACACTTCGACAAAATGTAATTAATATTTGACCTCAAATGATATAAAAAAGCCATATTTGCATTTCAACGAAAATGAAAGATAGATAAATATGTACGTATCGGACATTGTTGAACAAAAAATAATTAATACATTGTAACTAGTAACGTACATAGATGACAGTCGACAACTGAGTAAATCAGAATAAAATAACAAGATTCTAGTATCGTTACATCAAGGTTCAACTATATTACTAGTATAACTAACGGAGAATTTAATATACCATTGATATTCGATTAATTTTAAAACATTGACGTTTATTTTTATTTTTCTTTTTCTTATGCGACGCCTAAGAGCTAACGGTAGAATGACAACATTTAATTACACAAATTTGTTCTACATTTTATTTAAACGACTAACGTAACACCTTTAATAAATCTAAAATATATACAAAGTTAACGCAATGTAAAGGTTTCAGGTAAAAAGATATATTAAGAACGAAGTTACGTCACTTTGGATATTAAGAATTAGTTATTCGATCGTAAGTAGTCGTCACCCAACCCAAGATTAACCTCCCCATTAAAAACATTAATTTGTTAATTTAAATAAAAAAAATATCCTAAGAAGTTTCTGTTGCTACTTCTCTTAGATTTAAGGTTGACCTTCGAAGTATTTTTATACCGAATTCCCCATAAAATATTATTTATTATACGGAATAGCTTACTGTCATGAATTTGCCCTATAAGGTTTCGTGTATCGGCCTGTTTGTCACGGTAATTTATTCGATACTAAGTGACAAAGCATTTTTAATTTGACGTGACGTGAAGTTACAACTCACAAATATTCCTACAGTCGAAGTTACACCCATTGAAATATATTTAAATACATTTTAGAAGTCGTCCAGCCTTAACTGACACCAAAGCGATAAATAAATAAACATTTTAGGGCGCTAAACTCTGTGCATTTTTAAATTAAATGTGGTTGACTTTATAAATTGTACGTTCGCGAGTCACCGAATACAACTATGTAAGATTTTCTAAGTGTTATTTTACCCGTTAAGCAGTGATAACCTACGGGGTCCAATCCATTAGCAACTCACTGCAAGACTAGGGGTCCTCTTGGTAATGGAGGAGACCTTGCGCGTATGCCACCACGCTGCTCTGAAGCAGATTGGCGAAGTGGTTAGTAGCCAAAACGATAGATGTTTTTTTTGTAATATGAAAACTTCTACTTTAGTATCGCAATGACAGCGACACTTTTTCGCACTGTAGCTTTATAAGTGACCCTCCCTCGCTTTGCTTTGAGGACATGAGTTTTACGTTCGTAAGCGGTACCCTAAGCCGGAATAATTGTTATTCGCTTTCATCGGGTGCTTACTAAATTTTCCATATTTACATAAACCTTCCTCTTGGAATACTATCCACCATTAAAAACCTTATAAAAATAGTAACAGTCGTTTTTGAGATCATCACGTTCAAGCAGACTTTTTTCATACCATGTAATAGTTAATCGTTCATGCTTCTGTTTAAATGTTTACACGTTTAACTTCTGAACGACTTGACACATTGAGGTTATATTCTTGTTAATATCGATCGTTTTATAGTTTTTTTTTTATTAACAACAGTGACAACTATATAATTAATTTATTATACTATATTATTACTATCATCGTACATCTAATGATTAATTAAAACACTCGTATTTTTAGTAGCTCAAATGTCAACATTTCCTTTAATTATTTCTTTCAGATGATGCTATATTTATATTTATAAACATTATTTTCTCAGTTAATTTTAAACTCCGGCTAGGAAAATAAAAAAAATATATATATACAATTGGTTTTAAAACTATAACAATTTAAGAAGTAATAAATTTATCACAAATATAAAAATGTATATATATATATATATATATATATATATTTTATTTTCCTTTGTCTTTATCTCTGTCGCCCCGAAC
>DWPT01001546.1:0-18383 GCA_018251895.1 Agathymus mariae mariae
ACAATGCTTACCTGGTCTCTTGGTCCACCCTGATGTAGGCGCGGTCGGTGTTGCTGAGCGCGAGGTGCATGCGCAGGCGGCAATTGGTGGGTCCCACGTGGGCGCGCACGTGACTCCCGCCCGACAACAAGCTGAACTTGACCTGCATACGTCACAACACCCAAAATCAGCTCGGTGACCAGTCGACAGCAAGTTACTACCATATTTGATACATTCGAACATGTCATAAACATAGCGTGACAGTATTACTTCCAAACATAGCTGCTAGAAGACTGCTTTACTATTGAAATTCGAATACACTGGTTAAAACAACCCCAAGCCTTTCATTCAACAAAATATAAAAATTCAGATCTGAAAATGTCAAACAAGTTCGGTAATGATGAGGGCGATAATGCGAGCCGTGAAAAGATAATTTATACACTATTTACGCATAAAACTAGCAAAATTATTATTTTCAAGAAAAATAAACTAAAGACAGTTATTTTTAAAACCAGATGAAAACCTGTATTCCTAAAACCATATTATATTACTTTGTTCATCCTTACATTGGTGGTAGGTATTATAATTTACGAATTTAATTAAGGTTGTATCATCTAACCTCTTTATCTATATCTTTTTTTGTTATATGTTAACAGATTTTTTTAGCTATAATGAAAAACACGGTTAGATAATATCCAGGTCAACCATACCTAACACCAATAGGTATACATATCTAATTACAACGAGGATTGTAATGTGCGATTATGAAATATAATCACACATGTTATTATTAACACTATTCTTTTTATTCTACCATTTTGAATTTCTTTTTTGGTATTTGATGTTACCAAAGCATATAAATTGGTTGAAAAAATAATACTGTAGAATTTGCAGGTGCAATGGTAATACCGTAAACTTCTCGTGTGACCTCACCTGTCCTCGTCGGCACTGCGCCGCCGGCTCCTTTTTCACTATCCGGCAGGTGACGGGCGCGCGCGCACACCGCCCGGGCACTTCGCGCCCGCGCACGAACAGATCCAACTGCGACCACTCGCCTCGCTCCCGCAAACCTTCCTTCTCTTTCTCGTAAAGAGCTTGCGCCGCCTCGCCCTCCTTCAAAATCTCGCGCCACGATCCCTCCAGCTCGCGGGCGAGGTTCGCGTACGGCGTTTCCTCGACGTCCCACCAGGGCTGGCTCTTTAGCCGCGGGACGTTGTACAGCGATCGCTGGGACGGGGAGAGGAAGTGACCTAGTGCGGCGCCTCGTTTATGGACCTCGTGCGCCTCGTCCTTTCGCCCCAGCATGAGCAGCGCATCTCCTAGATGATAGTAGAAGCGAGGTTCGTTCGCAGGCCCCGCGTCACCTTCTAGCGCCCGCTGGAAGTACGTCACCGACTCCTCCAGTTTGTTCTGTTCGGTTTTCAAGACGAAGCCGTAGTGCGCTAAGGCGACGCGGTCGTTCGGCCAGAGACGCAGCGTCTCCTCGAGGACTTCACTGGCTAGATCTGCTCTGAAATACACGAGAAGTTTAGATTCATTTTACTCTATTTACCAAATATTTATTTTGTCATATTATTTAAGTTTACCTGTTGGCCATTAAAAACGATATGGTTAAATTGTTGCGGTAAGTCACATCATTTGGGAATCGTCGTATCAAAAGCCGATACACGGGCTCTGCTTTTAAGTAGGTGCCTGGAATCAACCGTTTTAATATTACAATTTATGTTTAATTTTAAATTTAAACTGTTGTTTTGGTTTGTCGAAATCCTAGTATTTTACTCAATATAAGTTAATGTTTCACAACAAACCCACTATTTTAATAAGCCTGTTATCTTAAAAACTCTTACTTTATAATCGAATAGGATGAACGAGTAATTCCAAATTTTTCAACATTCGTCCAAAGTGTTAATAAGCACTGATTTTCCTGCAGTACAGTGAGTTAACAATACTAACCGATTCAACTCACCTCTAAACTGTATTCTGTCGATAGTTCGCAGCGCAACTTCGACCAGTTTGTTATCAGAGAGCCGTTCGTTCATTTCGAGTAGCCGCATGTAGGCGGCTACGGCGCGCGCCAGCACGCGATTGTCGCGCCGGGCCTCCGCCAGCTGGTCGAGTGCACGAGCGCGTAGCCAACGCGCGCGCCCGCTGTCCGCCAGCCGCGCGGCGCTCGCGCGCTCCTCGCACGCGCCGTACGCGCCCTCCGCACGTTAGTACACAACAATCACACACACTACTACACACGAATAGAGGCGGCCTTGGATAGAGGCGCGTTGTACTTGGGGAGTACATCCACAGAAATCGTTGCGGTCGAATTTGTGTTGTTACAGCCGAGACTGGGTTATATAAAATTAACTTTTAATTTAATTTGATATCGTTATGTCAAAACAGTAGGCAACATTTTTGTGAAATTGTAGGTAGAGAAAAATTTGACAAGTATTCCAATATTAGTCGCGACGTGTGGCATAGCAAATGTCTGTTGTTCAAGGTCTCGCACTATAAGGCCGCCACAGCACACACTAATCAAAGTCCGAATATGTACTAGATTAGATTAAGCACGAATGCCTACGTTGCATTCGATTACACGAGTAAATAGCTAATGATCGTCCGCGCGGAGGCGGGGGAGGACACGCGGGTGCGGCATGCCGCTCGGTCCGCAACCGCGCGGACGAGGGGTGAGGATGTGGGGGAAAATGGCACAACGAGCAATGATAATAGTATTTAGTAATTGCAAAAATTGTTACTCCAACCAATCCTGGAATATTTTTTTAATAAATTACATATTTATATATAATGTGTAATGGTAGTTTATATTTGTTTGTGATTTCATTGTTGTTGGTGTATTCTTATTTTTCTTATTAATGTGGAGCAAGGAAGGATGAAGTGTGACCATGCATAAAACATCATTCACAAGGTGAGTAAAACACATAAAACCAATCCAGGCCAAATAGGAATACACCATTCGCGTCGCTGGATTTATTAATTTTACGTATGGATTTACAGATGCGCGAGTCATAATACCTGCACCGCGTTTTATGTTACGCGATCAAGTTAAGGTTTAAATAAATGGCAGAGACCGGAATATACTAAATATGAACAAAATAACAACGTAGAGTTACTGAAAATGATGGTCCGAGGTGAATGTTAAGAGATTTCCCGTTGACGCTCTTCACCCTGTATAAGTGGATGTTTAGTTACCTGGCCGAGCTCCTGTTCAGCTTTGTCAAGCTGTTCCCTCCAGTAGAGGTCGCTGGGCTCGCCAGGCCACTCATCCTCTAAGCTATTACCACCGTCTTCTGTAAATGGGAAATAACAACGATAAATAACCCAATACTCATTAAATAGCCAACTTTTTCTATAAAATTAAAAGCAAGGCAGTATTGCCGTTACGTTAATTTATTTGTTAAAACATATCATTCTATCTTATCTTTATATTGTATCGCACAGCCTAAACAGTAGAGTATTACATTTTTTTATTACACAAAGAGGTCTTTGCATAGCATTTGCATTTACGAGGGCGTTTTTGGAAATGAAACCCCCAAAGAGATATGTCAGTGATTTATATGTGTAGGTCGAGAATTAAAAAATGTGTCATTCGTTCTTCAATTTTGAAGTAGAGGCTACGTTGTTGACGGTCTGGTATTGTGAGACTTCGAAGTATTATTCCAATTTTCGCAAAGAATAAGATCAATTTAAACAAAAATTGAGGATCAAGCAGGTTACTTTGTATTTGAAGTGATTGTTGCTGTTTGTTCTGATGTTATGAAGGTGAAAGGGATTCAATACAAGTCGCGATGAAGTATCGACATCATGTAATTGTGTACGAACTTAAAATCTCTAATTTTGATTTCTTAATTATACAATATAAACCTAACAACTTTAATTTTATAAAATATGAAGGACGTTTATGGATTGAAATAAGTACGACTTAAAATTAATGAAATTCACGCGATCTAAACCGTGATGTTCAAAACATATAAACTATGTTATTATTATGTAATAAAGTATGTTAAGAAATTATTAAAAAGAAAGCACGCGTAGCGGTAGTTTGCAAATGAAATAACTAGAGATAAATAGAATAAATGAGAATCAACGAAAATACTAAAAAATAATGTAGAAGCAAAATACGTTTAACTAAAGCACACGATTGCCACTCATATACAACAAATTGTAACAAAAATCTATAAAGTTAATAACACTCACATTTAGTTAATCATGCCAACACAGATTATTAGTTGGTTACAGAGCACATGCGTGTGTTGCGCGGCGGTTTGCGCAATAAAGCGGGCGCACGCCAGCGTGTTGTGTTTACTGTGTTTCTGTCCCGGCCGCTCCGGTTCAGGCAAACGGCCATATTTAGATTCCAAACGATGCAGCAATTCCGCATCATCAACATCCGATATTTCCTCTTCATCCTCCACCTCCTCTTCAATTTCTTCCTCTATCTGCTCATCGTCAATAATCTCAACATCATCTGGAACCTCTACTGGTTCAGGTTCTGGTTCTTTCTTAGCAGTTGGAATTTTTAATATAGGTTTGGGTGTTTCCTTCTTTTCTTCTATTTCTTCTTCATCTTCGACATCTTCGTCGGCTTCGATTTCATCGTCATCGCTATATAATTCCTTATTTTTTTCATCATTTTTCTTGACTTCTACTTCCTGAGCCCAGTCAAACAATTATTTAAAGGTGACGATAGATGGACGTGGATGATAATAATAGACTTTAGTAAACAGACGTTCAACGAAATGCCATTATTACTTACTTCCTCTACTTCTTCATCTTCATCCACTTCTTCACTTTCTTGTTTTTGCACAGCAGCGGCTTTAACTACCTGTGAAACTTTTTGAACTATTTCTTCTTCGACTTTTGACCGCAAACTTGATTGAGGAATAATATTTGACTTTTCTGGTATAAGAGTCATTCTCCGATCAGTAAGTGGGGTTTCTTCCCTACTAGCATGCTCATCTTGTTCACTTTCAGGCGGATCTGTTACGGGAATAGGAACCAGCGCTTAGTATCTAAATGTTTTAATGTTTTATACGAGATATTCAAATATTTACAACACTTACTGCATAAATATTCATAGAGGGGAGACTGATAAATACGCGTCAAAAAAATAAATATAAGGTAGAATCGCACATAGTGTGCACTAAACTTATTTCCAAGGAAACTAGCACAGTATTATTAATAAACAGTTACAAGAGATGGTGACTAACGAAACTCGTATGTGGCTAGAATACTATGATCATTGAGCCTAGAAGTTACAACGTGATTACGCACCGCGAGGGGTCGTGGCGCGACGTAAGACCGCGTGCGTGGCGGCCAGCAAAGCGCCGCCCACCACCAGCTTCAGCCACACTGCAACACACGCGCGACACGCTTACTCATACGACACTCAACTATCACTTTTATCATCATCACAAGAGGGAGGCATTTCATTATGATATTACGAACTGTCAACTTTGATTTCATCTATTTTTTTTTACATATTTGTCAATTACAAGGTTTCCAATGTAAGTGGGGAATTTAAATTTCAATGTAAAGAATGAAACCGAAGACGCCGCGAGCCAAATCACTCGCGTGTTATTGGAGACTCCTACTCCATTGCAAAATAAATTGTTGTATTCGGTTCATCGAAACTTGAGACGAACGAAAATTGTATTTACCTCCCAAATGTTCATGACCCTGGGCAAAAATTTGCCCTAGAAAGTTCAAGAATGACATGTTATCAGTATGAGTATTCTAAATTAATAGTAAACGTGCACTGACGCAGCTGTAGATGACACAAATAAGCTAGTTTAGCGCGGAAAGCGCGTGGGCGTCGCGTGGGAGTAGCGTCACATACGAACATTTTACATAATTTTCATGCCCAGCTGTTGTTAACTATTGTCAGTAAGAATCTTCTATTTAATGACATTATTACAGATTAAACAATACTTTACATTTATATTTGTAATATGTAGTACATGTATGTTTTCAGTATAAATACTTTTTAAATGTTCGCAGTAGCCTAATATAACTTCAAACGTTATGCCCAGTGAAATATATATATATATATTTGTAATCATATCAATGTTCCGTGTCTGTTTTTGTTGTTTTATATAATTCAAATATAACAACGGAGTCTCTTCCATTGATTATTAAATGACTCTCAAAATGATATAGTATTATTAAAAAGATACAATATAGATGCTTTGTTTGCTACGTAAAAGTAAATAATTTTGAATTAATTTTTTAAATCGAGTTTTAGTATCTATAATTGCTTGATGGTTTGAAAATGAGATTGCAATAATACCGATCCACAATTAGTTTTCGCCTCTGATTTTGACCTACGACTGATTTATGTATATCTTATGCGTATTTGGCACTAAATGAATCATGATACTCTGAATACATCTTTAAGATAATAAAACGTCTGTAGGTACTCACTGACCACGTCGGACACATCCGAGGTCCAAAACAACGGATGACGCCTCGAGGGTTAGAAACTGCTTGGGTATATACCCAATATTTGAATATTCAAATATTCAAAAAATTGAGTATCGCTGTTTTATTGTACGCGTATTAACAATTAATTACCGTTAGTGTCACGTACCTAAAAATTCTGTTTTTATTTAAATTGCCAAATCTCGAAATAACATAGTCTTGTTTTGTCACTCACAATTCACATTTTTTGATAAATTTATACAATGAAACATTTTTACCATAATTATGTTGAATACAATATTCATATTAAATCCCTGAAAAACAATTAACATCTAGTACACATATTTCTATTGTTATGATTAACAAGTGAGATTAAAAATATTTATATTAATAATCGTTTTTATTTGTGTCTGGTGTAAAAATAAAAGATGTCATCTTTTGGGGTCATACAATATAAGGTTATTGGAATTAATCACAAAGAACACTGCGTAATGCCACTATCTGTTGTAACAAAACGCAAATCAAACCAATTTTAATTCACAACAAATGCAACACAGGTTAAAATAAACTATGGTTTCTAGTTAGTGAAAGCGTAACATTTCAAGCGCTTATCGAATACTATGAAAATTAAACACTTAAAAGAATAAATAACTCAAACTTCTGTAAATAAGGATCCGTGTTTCGTTCATCCATTACCATTAGCTATCGTTCACCATCAATCTGATGTTTATTGTTTACACCTGATACCAGTGAAATACGACCGGCATCAAACTCTTCATAAATTAAATTCTTATCCAATGAAATTTAACGGCAATACTGTTACATTATTTTTGCTGTAATTTACCATTACCGGGTAGATACGTACAACATAACGTACAATATACATATCTATTACATCGATACATTTAAAACTACACATTTTGAAAATGCATAATAAACAAAATGTTTACGAAAATGTCACCGTTGGCCACAAATTAAACAGTAGCTATATTTGTATGCAAATATATTGTTTGCTTTTAATTAAAAATATCTTGTGACAGTGCGTGTGCGTATTAATCTTGTTCATTGCGTTATTCAAACTGAAGGCGGTAAAAGTTTTATCTACTCACTGTGGGTCGATTGTTCTTCTTGCTGGCGAAGTTCTTCCTGCTGTTTCTCGTATTCTTCCTCTTCTGCTAGGGTGTTTGGAGGGGTCTCTGTTGATACTTCGTCTTCTATCTGTCAAATATATCAATAATACAGAGATATGTTCTACCGTTCATACTGACGTTAATAAATCCCATCCCGTATCTTATCAGACGTACCTCAACGTACGGCTTGCCCGGCGGCGGGGGCGCGATGCGCTCCACGGCAGGCTCTCCAAGATCGTCCACCTCCAAAAATTCTTTGTCATCTATCTCATATTCCTCATCGGGGCTCACAGCTTCCACTGACGTTTCTGTGAATAAAAAATTCATTAAGTATTGTTAAAACTACCTTTAATAATTTCTCCGTCGGTCGGAGGTCTATACTCTGTAGTATGCATTAATGAGTATTATTAGTAATTGTAATATTGAGTAATTGTAGTAATATTACTATCTAGATTTCGCTCACTAAAAACAAATTAACTAAGGTACCAAAATAATATGATATATGATAAGAATATGTATAATAATATATGAATAGAAGATATATGACAGTTTTTAAATGGTTCATAGGATTTTGAACAATACAAGCAAGCATGTTTATACATGTGGAGTATTTTCTTCAATGTTCAATGCACAATTCTAACCACAAAATGTAACAAGAATGATACAGATCAATTTAACACTTTTCAATACCTTCCTCCTTCTCAACGCTCTCATCAGAGAGAGGCAGCTCTGCTGATTCGGTCTCGTCTTGATCTGTGACTTCTTGTTCTATCTTTTCAATTTCCTCTTCTGGTTCATCCTCATGATCTTCTTCGTGTTCTTCGTCATCCTGTCAGTCGGAAATATAATATAACATCTATGATGATCGGAAAAAAGTTAACCATTTTCGTTTCCCCTTACTAGAAGGTTCATTCATGACAACACTAACAATTTTATCTATTGAAATTATTCCATGTGATCTGGACTAAACGGGTTTTCGTTGCCTATCGTTTAAGTAATTCACAAGTTAATTTGTTAAAAATTGTGAAAATGAATAAATCAAGCTACGCGTGAAAGGTGTTCACGTACGGAAGTAATGAACGGAAAACGTATTATTTTTCTTGTGCACAATGTAAAATCTATGACGACATAAAATAATTGTATCATAATTTGTTTACATTAACATGATTATGCACACATCCGCACGAAGCGAGTGTTTGCAGTTTTATTATCAGAAATACAAATGTTCCGGTTTTTAGCAGAAAGTGGGTTAAATAAGCAAGTAATAGTGACAAGAGACATTCTCTCTACATGAGCTACTAATTCTGGCTAGCACTAGCATGCTTTTGCACTTTATCACTGTTTAGTACTAATTTTAAACGTCAATGGAGGGTATACAAACATTTGAAGTAATTGTAGACTGGCACAGACCAGTTTAGCTGATAGTTATGAGTACTTAACACTATTTTTGATCACTTGTAAAATTAAACCTATTATCCTTTATAAAAAAAAATATTGCATGAAATTAAATATCCAGTAGCAGAAATCATCGTAGTAAAAATTGTAACAAGCTCCCACAATCTTTAACATCAGCTTGTAATTTTATATTTTGAAATTTATTATTCATACATACATGTCAGAGTATAGTTACACAAAAGAGAACAAGTCAGTGAAGGTTATAAAACTATCCCTATTTCCATTTCGTAAATTATATACAACTAAGCTCCACAAAGTCACACATAAAGACAGTAAAAAGAAACAAAAAGCCAATTTATTGTAATTTTCCCAAATTAAGGCATTTTGTTAAAATGTGTTCATTGTAACACTGAGTAATTCTAACAGTGGTACAGATAAAAATTTTACATGACTATTAATAAGTAATTAGAAATTAAAATTTAAAATAAAATAAAGCACATACAAAATCTTGTTACTCTTTTAAGACTTTATTGGTCTATATCATGATTCAGAAGGCATTAGGATTCAAGTGGCATTTATAGAGATAAGCTTAAACTTTGTTAATGGCCAACTGAACTAATTAGTAATACAAGTAAATTGATTGCCACACATATTACACCACTACATATATCTGCACCTCGTCATCCTGTTCTTCCTTGGTGTTAACTTCAACATCGTCATTGTTTTCAACACTTTGTGTGTTGTCTTCGTTATCGTCATTATTGGCTATCTCATTGCTATTGTTATCATCATCATCATCAAGTTCAGTGACTTCTCTACCACCATTGTCGTCTTCTAAATCACCTTCATCACTTTTACCATAATCGTTATCATCATCATCTTCGTCGTCGTCATCGTTGTCGTAGTCATCATCATCTTCATCATCGTCAGGTTTGGCATATCTATTCTGTTTGATTTGAGAGCAAATGTATTGTTCATAACAAAAGTTTTTACCATTATAAATAAGCAAATATCATCATGCATCTGTTTCTTTTAAAGAATAAAGCAAAATAAAAGTGTTAACATTAAAAATATTTCTATTTTTTATGACTTGTAATACTTTTCTAAGTAGCAAAAACTTATTTATCTTTATTACGTTATATAAATTGGTATAAACTTGCAAGTTATTTACTTAAAGATTACAGAAGCCATGCAAACCATGTAACTATTATTTTTTATATTAAAAACAACTATTTCTGTATTATTTAACACTGAGTCACACCTCGGCATATTTGGTATTTAGTTCGTCAGTTACCCCGTCATCGCCTTCATTACTGTCATTATAGTTTACGTGTCCTTCGTCAGTTTCATCTTCTGGACTTTCATCATTATCGTCATCATGATCATCTACCTCTTTAGATACATTTTCATCTTCATCCTCTTTATCTCCATCGTCAATATCATCATCGTCATTGATCTCATCATGATCATACTCCTCATCGTGTTCGTCATCATTATCTTCTGTATCATCTTCTTCGAACTCATGATCATTTTCAGATCCAGATTCATCAATATTGTCATGATTTTGCTAAGTTTATTTTTTAATGTAAGGTTAAAAATTACTAATTTGATTATTAATTTAATAATATATTATTTAGGTTCTACATTATTCCTTTGTTATTATATTTATATATATACATAAAACAGGAAATAATAGGGATTCAATGTGTTATGGATATTCTGAAATGTGTCTATGCATATTCATTTTGTGAAATGAAATACAAATTAACTACTTTTAATGGACTACTAATACTATAGGTGGTATTTTCAAAAGACTTCTGATCTAAAGGGATAATTGTTTTAATGATAGAAAAAGGTGTGGCTCTGACACCACTCAAGTTACACACTGATCAGCTTTTATCACACTTTGAACAATGACTAATATAGAACTCATATGTTACTTACATGATGTTTTAACTCTAATGTATGTTCATCATGATGGTCATCTACAGGAGTGTCTTCTGTCCAGCCATCTAATATTCCAGAGTACTGTGATTCCACTGCATTTGCTTCCACTGCAATATAAAGAGATAATATTTTTTTAGTAAATTTTTTATATATTTTTGATCCAAGTATGGTTGTGAAATAATCTTTATTTATATCTGCTAATTATTTCAATTTTGTGATCATTGACATGCTAATGAATAAATACAAACTAAATGTATTGTAGCAGTGGTTTCACAAGGTGGTTAAGATTTTCATGACTTGGCTACCAACTCTAATACTTGATCCTACCTACTGAAATGAAGCATAAAAGTTTTTGTACTTGTGTTATACATAAAGTTGAAAAGCCAATTACAAGGGTGATAAGCAGTTTGTCTATGAACTAGCAATTTGTCAGTGATAGCTCTTTTGTTGCAGATATATAGGCAGCAGAGATCAGTTAACACCATTTAAAAGCTGGAAAATTATTATAACTAATGTAACAATATAATTAAAGAAACTGAATACTTACATTCAGTAAGACCTCTATTTTCTAATATAATTAATCCAATGAGTGTAACAAGAACAGCTAGGAGTGAAAAGAAAATTATCTTTGCACACCAGTGCCCACCAGTGCCATGTT
Organism: Agathymus mariae mariae; assembly: GCA_018251895.1. Taxonomy (NCBI): domain Eukaryota; kingdom Metazoa; phylum Arthropoda; class Insecta; order Lepidoptera; family Hesperiidae; genus Agathymus; species Agathymus mariae. The sequence goes on from DWPT01001546.1 coordinate 11,536, forward strand.
CATGCTGGGAGTGCATTTGCACATCACCCTCACCAAAGGCTGCTGCTGTGCCTCTGAGCTCTTCTGAACTCGGCTCATCTTAAATATTTCAATAACAAACACTTCTAAAGAAATTCAATTCAATACCACAGATAAATACATGAAGTTGATTAATAACTTTAATAGATACCTATAGTATACCACAAAAATAGATTTAGACAATAGTACATGTCTTCAATTACTATAATAGAAAAGACAATAACAGTCAACATGATTTCGCTCATATTTTAAGGAGTTCCTTCATGATTTAGTATAAGGTATATATTCTACAGAATAATTAAGCAGAAAGAAAGAAATACTTATTATTTCAAAGTGGATTACCTTTCTTCCGTTTTTTATCTTTGCGCTTCCTTGGTTGTACATCACCGGACATGGTTCAATCAGATCTGACGCTCCGTAGGCGGCAGAAGATATCTCTTATTGTTTCATAACCCTGGGTAAACAATGGAATCACAATGAACCAGTAAATTATATCTATAGAAATATTAATGCGCAATTTTAATGAACATACAATATATTGGCGCACGTTGGAATTTTTAAATAACCTACTTAACAAAGTATGTACCGCCGCTCGTTTCTTGACTTTATTTTAGAATTTTAACCTAAAAATAACCGTCTAATACATCTGGGAAAAGAGATGGATATAAACATAATGACATATTATATTATATGACATTTGACACTGACAGCAACCAGTTAAAGGCTACAAATACACTATCGTGTTAAAATGAAACGAGTTAAACGACATCGAAAGTTAACATTACCGTGTCGTGATTGTCACGTGACATGTGAAATTATTGCCAGCTAATTCATAGATAAATCATCTAAATTTGCGACGGTTGTTGGAGTTTAAAATTTCTTTTTATTACTCAACCTAATATACTGTACAAACTATTGCCATGAACTAGACAGTCTCATATGTTTTGAACTAATATTGTTGAGTTTAATCGTGTATCACTGAAATCAAATGTTTTTAACGTAATGAATAATTTTCAATGTAAATTGGAGGCACATAGATAGAATCATAATAAGTAACAATTTTAAGACCACCATTTGCTGTATGTTTAAGGAATGTTTTATTAGAAAACGGATGACTGAAACATACCTGTTGATAATTGCAGCGAAGAGAGACTAGTCCTTTTGTAAATAGTAAAATATTACTATTTCGATCAATACAAAACTTTTCTAATATTCTTATGAATGGTTATAGTAATTAAAACAGTAATTATAAGTAGTAAGTATTTAGAACAGTAACAGATGGATTATGAGGTTATAGTTTTATTCCACTATATTTTTCAAAAGTATTGCTAGTACTGTGTATGAATTTCATAGATTTGTTCTGGCACGTTAACAGTCGATTCACAGTCACAGAATACATTTTGTATAACTGAAACTCAAAGGGAAATAAAATTAAATTGAAATAAAATTCAAATGTTGATTTTAATATCAACTATGTTAGGTTAAAAGTAAATTAAAGTGTAGTATATTTTTTTTTTCAAATACTATCCTTTTCATTTTTTGTTTTACCGTTCTCGCCGTACCTAAATACCCCGAGTAACCCTAACCATACATACATGGAGTAGGGAACACATACGGCAGCCTGTTAGCGGGAACGTTCGACGGTTAGAAATAGAAATAAGATTGCGCTACCCTATCTCTCTCTCGACTAACGCATGCGTAATAAAGAACAGATTGTTTTTCAAATAATAAAATCAAAACAATATACAAATTATACACGCTTTTGTCATTTTATAAACACAATCAGCAGAAATTCAATAATAACAACAAAACGTCGAATCGTATTATGCTCCCTTTTTTCGCTAATTGCTTTGTCCGAGAAAAGAGAGATAGAGAAGGTATCGCAAACTTTTCTATCTTTTTAACCGAAAGACAGTTGGAAGACTGGTTTTCCTGCTCTATCTTTAATACTTCTATGACCCTAACAAGCCTTCGCATCACTTCAAAAAACCTATCCCTTACGTTTAGAAATAGCACCCGCATTGTTTTAGGAATGGTTTTTTTCTACTTCTGTGAAATAAAACTATTTTTATTTAATGAAACAGTTGAAGCAACTTAATAAAATATGTTTTGACCTACCGTAACATTTCCAAAATTCTTTATGTATAAAGTTTTTTACAGTTTTATTATTAGTACAAATTTAATGAGTACGAATATTAGATCTAGTTAAAGTCGGCAGTTTGTGTTTGCACTAAGTCGACTCGAAATCATGAAGTTATAGGTAGGTAATCTTTACCTATAACGTCATGCTTGGAACTAATGCACAGAGTATATTTGATTTACAATTAAGAGTAAAATGTTCTTTTGTTCTATTTATCCTATAGTAATACCTTGTAGGTATACGATACGATAACGTTTGAAATTTTATTTCTTAGTTATAATTATATTATAATATGAGTGAAACGATTGTTCTATACGATGGATATTCTAAGATGAAATCAAAGAGTCAGATGAGTGCAAATTGCACATGTACACTTATAATGGGCACTCATAATATTATTGTGGATACTATGACTGCCTGGGATTCAGATCGGTTATTAAATGGTTGATTTTTTTTTAATTTCTGATATTGCGACTTCATAGCACTCTGTTTATAATAATCATTCTTTAGGTTTGAAGAAATATAACCTCACGCCAGATGATATTCATTATGTTATTTGTACTCATGGACATTCGGATCATGTTGGCAATAATAACTTGTTCTTAAAGGCCAAACATATTGTTGGATTCAGCATATCATATAAGGACAAATATTTTCTCCATCCTTTTGATAAAGGTATGAATCTAGATTGTGTACTCATTTGTATATAACACTTTGAAATAGGAAAATGGAGCATTCACTGTGTCAGTACTTATTAGTTATATTTTAGCTTGTTTTTTTATAGGTGAAGAGTACATTATAAATGACATGGTAAAGGTGATCCCAACACCTGGGCACACTTTATCTGATGTGACTGTACTGGTAACATCTAGAGAAGGAATTGTAGCTATTACTGGTATGTATTGTTTTTATTAATTTTGAAATAAACTATTCAGGTCCATATTCGTTTGTAATGCATTGACAAAAAAGACTACCCAATTGATTACATTACATTTTAGGTGATTTGTTTGAGAAGTCTGAAGATATAGAAAACCCTGATATATGGAAAGAAGCAGGCAGCGAAGACCCTGTTCAGCAGACAAAAAATAGATTAAAAATAGCATCCTTGGTGGATTGGATTATACCAGGTCATGGATGTAAATTTGAAGTCAGTGTATACATTAGAGATATTTTACATATGCAAGAACTACAGTTATATTAGTGGTTATAATTCCACATTCTGTATTTATTTATAGATTATATTTTATTGATATAAGTGCTGTGAACACTTGTAATCAACCTCAAATAGTCCAACAGTACTGTAGTCCTTTTTTAGCTCACTCATCTATTTAAAACGCCTTCAATTTTACAGTAGGACTAGTTTTGAGGTTTAATATGGAATTACTCACCTGTAAGCGTTGCGGGCTCAATTTTTTCCTTTTCTAAAAAACAATTAGAAGTAAATAGGTGTTAAAATTCTCCTATATACATAGATCATCCATAATATAGATAATATGCAGCATTTTATTTTAAGCCCATTGTCAACTTTCATACTTTGAGGAGTGCTTTATATTCTAGTAATAAATAAAGTAAGCAATGAAAGCCTTTTATTGTTTTAAATTTTATTATCATAGTACATGTAAAAGAAATTGTTTTACAAAGAATTTGGTGACCAAAAGTTTTATAAGTTTTTTCTAAATGTAACCAACCATATATAGCTATGTAATGAATAATACAGACGTTTAATTAATACAAGTAAGCTATACTATTAAATTGATAAGTAGTATTTCACTAAAATTATAATATACAATTCTAAGGCTTTGCAAACCTCTGAAGAAAATAAAAAAGTATTTGTTATAATTTTTATAACTAATACTGTGTTACAACCATCGACAATATATGAAAGGCTTATTGAATTTCGTAAATAATTTAATTTATAAGAAGTTAAACCCAGATTAAGTAGAGCGACTAGAAGATAAAACAATAAACTTAATTCAGAGTAACAAATTTGATTCATGTTATCACTCGGTGATCATTACAATTGTATACAAACCTTTGTCTTCATATTAATATGTAGACAAATTATTTTAACTAGTATTTTCACATGAGCATGTCATATTTACAGTGAATTGCGTCCAAGAATAATTGTATTTATAAGAATCATGCATCAGAATGAGGATAATATTGGGTGGCAAGTTCATTACAACATCATTCATATACATTGATATATCATTTTTATATTGTGATATACCATCTTTAAACCATAAATTCCCATTATTGTGCTTAAACTACACCACGAAGCATGTGCTATTTACAGATCTCTAAACTATTAACATTCTCCGCCTACGTTATTAGTATAGAGACCTATTGCTAAGTTAACATTTGCATTTGGAACATGACACTATAAATATATTATGAATGTAAAAAAAATAATATCAATGTTTAAAAAGTAATTTTTTTTACAAATAATTAATTCTCAACTGAATATTTATTGTTAAGATTCATATGATCAGTAAATAAAGTAACCTTGAGAGCGATAAGCTAATACCTGAGCATCATTTGTACACTATGTCATGTCACAAAAACACTTGTATTATGTGCACTCGTTACTTTCAATAATTCAAATTAAGCTAGTTTATAACTAGCGATGACAAAAGCAAGCATGTCCTTACATTAAACAAATTGTTCATGCAGGGTTGCCAACTTTTCCGACAAATAACAATTATTACTCTAGTGTATCAATTCTACGAAACAGTTAAGAAAAATTATACTAACAGTAGTAAATAAAGCCCGTGTACATATATAACACCAGGGGAGTCATCGATACAGAAGCGTTACACCCACTAGTTGGTCTTTATAATGTTTTCAGTAATCTCACTAAACCAAATTCTTAGTAGGTAATGAAAGATTTTTTACAAAACGAATAACTTTAAATATATGCATTTGTTAATGTACTTTTTTTATAACCTATCTAATATAATGACGTTTCTACAACCTGAGCACATAAGGTCAAGCATACTAACGGGCAATTGATGACTCCATGTTCTATCGCATCGCACAACATCCCAAAGTTGCATTGTCTCTATTACTTCATTTATAAAGGTTTCGGGCTTGTATTTTTTGTTAGAATAACTATTTTACCATGTTAGTTTAGATAAGGGCCACGTTTAACAACAAAATGGGCTATGCGTCTACACGATGCACCTAATATGATTATAGCCTTTTCTAAGCCTTTGACAAATGCGTTACTCCTGAGGAAACAAACAAACGCGTCAGTATTACTTCACGGTTATAATAAATGTAATTTGTACAGTTTAGATGACTGTTGGCCTACGAAAACTGAGGTACCACCCCAGTTGTATCCCTTAACGAAATGCTTTCACCTTACTTTCAGGGTCTGTTACACTGACCTCCAAAGTTACGAAGCTTTTAAAACTTCAGCGACAAAAGCGAATATGTTTTTCTAAAAGAATTTTTAGACATTGTGGCACACCATTTACAAAATATAGATTGCATTGCATTATATAAATGGTTATATAACAAAAAAATTAAATATTACTTCCGGTAATACCTTCTACAGAGATCCGTGTGTCGACGAGTCCAGGCCACATTTGCTGCGTGCAATCATTGAAAATAATTCTTCTATTAATACCATGCTACATCTATTTACATGTAAACCATATATCACAGCCGTAGGTCAGTACCGCTAAACTCTACACATTTCCATATCCGTTCCGTAAATTAAAAGAAAGCTGCAAATAAAAGATAGGCGAGGTCAATAATACGTATATATACAAACAATATAACGTACACATGGCATGCGTATTTAAATCGACTGGATTATTACGTCGCGATAGTCTATTGACATAATCACCGGTGGGCTTGTTATTAAACCTGAAGAAATCGACAGCTCATTTTCACACTACAGGTTGTCGAGAACACAGTCCTCGCCAGGATCTGAGGGGTGGCTCTCTGGTCAAGGTATTCACTTAGTCGTTAGTTATAAATCGTAAATAAACCACGAGAAAGATGCCAGAAAACTTTTTTAATCTTTCAACGGAACCATAATTTATGTATGTATGTATGTATATTTAATGTACGTAAGCGATATAGTTTATTCGTATGGATAATATAGTATTTTTAATATAATTAAATGATAATTTTATAACTTTCACAAATGTAAATAAAAATAAAGATGGACTGAACAAATTTTTTTTAATGCGAAAATGTCGCAACATTCAGTATTTGCCGAGCCGAGGCAACGAAAACGACCCGCTCTGTTAGGTAGTTCGGACGATAATGTATTATAATAAGTAATAAATTCGAAACACACCTCTATATTATTTTATGAAATTATTCAAAACGTACATAATATGTTTTTATTAATCGAGTGTGTGACTCAACGATGAATTAACAATTATGTACACAGGAACGATAACATTTCTGACCGCACCCCATATTAGAATGATATTATCACTTAAGTTCTAATACATACAAGTAAGTATTACATATTTCATATCAGTAATTTCGTCAATATTCAAAATAAAATTAAATAATACTAAAATTAAGGCCATTAAGTAATATTACACATTTGTTTCAAACAACCGTATAATCTATAACAGTGATTCTCAACCTTTTTTTTGTTGCGGCACATATTTAACGATTTCAAAATTTGGCGGCACACAAAGAAAAAGATAAAAATTATTTACTT
>DWPT01001547.1:0-18382 GCA_018251895.1 Agathymus mariae mariae
ACGATCGCGGTCGTTGTGGTCTAATTGAAAACGTCATTAATGACGTCATTATTTTAGCTCACGCCGAGCTCTCAACGCCCCATGTCGCGAGCTAGGTCGACGTGAGCGTTGAGAAATTTCGCGCAATTTGTAGTTTAAAAATGGCGACTGAAAGTTGTATGATTGGGAAAATTATATTTTAAATTGGCGTTGAGGGCTTGGCGTGAGCGATAATAATGACGACATTAATGACGTTTACACTTAGACCACATCGACCGCGATCGTCAAGTGGAACGCTTTATACTTTTTGGGCATTCTGAGCATCAAGTGGAACGCAAAGATTATAGTTGAATTTTTTGCTGCCTATTTCATCCACAACTGCTCATCAAGTTAGGGACTTGAGATGGCAAAGTTTACTTTGTAAAGCAGTTGATAATACTTACTTCGAATAAAAAAAAACCTAATTTGATTTTGTGCATAAAACAACTGAATACAACATACCCAAACAACTGTACTCCACTACCCCATCAAAGGTGCCAGACATTCCCGGACATTCCTTATATGTAATGTTGAACTTCTGGTTAGTAATTAAGAACTGAGTTCCAGCAGTTTGACAAGACCTGATTTGGGCATCTGGATGCTTACATTCCCCAGTGAAACGGAAACGGTTTTGATAAGCAAACTGCCACACTCCCTCAAGTGAGGAGCGGCAGTTGACCTGGAATAAGCATTTATATTTATAAGAAATAATAAAGTCAAGAAAACAACATATATAAATATTTCACTTTGATGCAATATTTACTACAGCTAGCCGAATATCAAAATGTCACCAGAGTAAAATCTATAACTACAATTTCATTTAATAATCTACACAAACACTTTATAGGTAACAGAGTTGTCAAATCTAGAGAAATCTGCCAGAGCTTGTTGGTACAGCTCAAAATATTAACCAGCTTAAAAATAGTTGTGACAAATACATATAAAATAGAAATCACTACACAATTTTAAGAAATTTGTATATAAACAAAATCAGCTGTAAGACTGCCAGTTTATGAACATTATAAAATAATAAAATTTTATGATAGATTCACAATTTAGTCTGCATTGTGTGACTAAATTGACCCATTTGTTGTGACAAGATAAGGTGATAATATATTAAACTTATCAATATATATCAGTTTGAACATCAAAAAATCTTTGTTATTAAATCTAATACAAACTAGATTAGACTAGTGTGCAGATGAACTCTGAACTTTTTACTGATTCGCTTTGCAATTCACAACTTATACTTACTGGCACAGAATTTTCAGAAAACAATGTTATTAGATACTGATCAGGGTTAAGTCCTCTGCAGACCCTCTCCACAGTTGGCTCCTCATTAGGATCTAAATCCACACAGGGTGTCTCTATTTTCTCCAGCACATTCACTGTGCGCACAATGAGTTTGACACAGTAGTAACATTGAGTATAACTAAACACCATAGTATAGTTGACATGATAATCTGCCTTAATGTTCACGCATTCGCCTCTGTAACAGTACATTGAAGATTGTTAGAAATCATCACTTAAAAGCTGATACAGGGATATGCTTTTACTGAGAAGTGTAACTAAGTTTTAATAGCCACTGCAACACATAAACACCTGCAATGAATACCAACCGTAATAAGAAGCAATTTCTGGAATTATTATGTGCATTAGCAGTTTTGGCGAGAGCACCACTGACCATGTACAAGACTCGCTAAGCTGAATAACGGCCCATGTCTGTCTTAATTACGGCCACACCATGCCATAGCAGATCATGCTAGCTAGTTGGTTAACAACTTAGTTGATATCCATTCAACTGATGTATTTAAATTACACTAAAACAGACTCATTCTCAACTCAACTCATTTTTCCTGGAATGCTGAGACAACAAAAGCTTCCTTACCTTCCGGTCATCTCTTTTGCATTAATTTCTGTAAGGGTCTGTTTTCCATTTTCCATCGAAAACCAAGTATTCCTCAATACTATTGGGATAGTACACTCTGCCGAAATTGATACAACTAAAACAATTTATAAGATATATTTCTTGGGGCGTTGGCATTACCGAAAGCTTAATATCAAATTATAGCTTTTAGTAACATATACCAATATAAATACTTACTTAAACACAAAGTTATAGTAGATATTAAAAGAAATAAACACTTTTTACAACTCATTTTCCTTTTTATTATGGACGTTTTCAAAACATCACTTTTCAAAATTAAAAAACATCACCTTACCTACACTAATACACTGAGTTTTGACATAGACTGATTAAACAAACTACATTACAGAATGAGTATACCAGCAGTCCAGCACAGAACGCCACAGATTAATCCTAACCCTTACATGTTCCTTATAGACGTGACTACAGAATACTTAGACACACTTATTATCATTAATATTAAATCAATAACAGTCATCAATATGACTCGATTACGATTGTGAGGACAATAAATAGACTTGACATATTATCGTACTAGTTATTTGACACCATAAAACATGTATTGAAGAAAATTCATTAGCGTATGCCCAAGAACGATATCATATATATGTGTCGGTGAACTTTAAGTGTCAACTGTCACCGTAAATAGGATTGTCAACAATGACAACTTTGCATTGCTTTTTCAATACTAATTCGATTTTTGTTTGAAGCGTGTTTGAGAAATACTAATTGTTTTATTTTGGGTAAACTAAGCAAACTTTAATTTAGAACTATAACAAAGTGTGTATTCTTTTTACACTTTAATAGTAAATAATTGTGTTAAACAAACTATCTTACATAGCGTACGTATTTAAAAATTTACAGAGATGGGGCGCCGCAAATCTAAAAGAAAGCCCCCAGCCAAAAGAAAGGCCATAGAGCCCCTGGATCAGCAATTCAATTGTCCATTCTGCAATCACGAAAAGTCGTGCGAAGTAAAAATGTACGTCAATTGTATATTGTTACACTTATAAAATATCTTCTAAGCTTTAATGCATCCTGTAAACGTTACAGGGATCGAGCACGGAATACTGCAAGAATACAATGCCGGGTGTGTTTAGAGGATTTCCAAACCACTACAAATGTGTTGTCTGAACCCATAGATGTTTATAATGATTGGGTGGATGCTTGTGAAAGTGCTAATTAACTGTTAGGGTTATATTTAGGGTTAAAAAGATTGATATGTATTCTTTATGTAATTTTGTGTCAGTAAATGTGTTTATTTTTAATGTTCTGACTTTGGTAAAAAATACATCATTTAAATTTTAAATCAATTAATAATTAAATGTAATACTGAATTAATAGCACCATTTAAATTATCATGCCACAGGATCGGTCTGCAATATTGGTGTTTAAAATACATGTATAAAATCATATTGTTTCCCATACAAATTTTTACTAGGACTGTGTAAGTAGATACTTATATATAAATATAAGATATGGAACTGGTACTGTTATCTACATATGTTACCTAAATAGAAACTAAATGTGTAGAGAAATTTTTGTACACCTATTTGTCAACTGAATCAATTTTTCTTTTTTTTTTTGGAACCTATTGATTAGCTTTAGTGTTAACACTTAAAAATAATTTGGAAGTAGATTAAATTAAAAATTATTTACCTTGAAAAATTCACAGTAATTTGGAATAGAAGACTTGTAATTGATATAATGCCCCTGCAGTGTAATACAAATTGTGGTCAAACAGTCTTTAAGGAATATACAATACTATACAAAATACTTTATTGCACATAAAAAGAACAATCTAGCAAATATACATTTAATAAACTGTCTTATTTGAAAAAGCAGTCTGTTCCAGTCTATTCAGGGCAGAATAAATACATGTGTTGAAGAATAAAGGGCTGTATCCTTTACTTATAATTTACTAATACACATACTAAAGATGGAAGGGAATCCTCATATATATTATTATATAGACATTAAATCATTCTTTAAGGTATAGAGCTGAGGGATAACAGTACACAGTAAAGATATGAAAGTGTTCCAACAAAGGATTGAATGCCATTTGACCTTAGCACAAATTGTGAAAAGATGGTCGTATTTGAGAAGCACAAGAATAAATCTATTATATAGATTGTGGATTGCCTCTCAGTAATATCGAGATAGCAAATATAGTATAGTTAAGTACTGGTTCCAGCTGAGAATGGCTTAGCATTATATTGTAAAGGATGAGTGGAAAGTATTGCAACTTCACAAGGGCAAATAATCTAAGAGTCACTTCAGATTGATTCAATCCTCTTTACTTTGGATGTCACTGAATGAAACTGAATATTTAAATTTTTATATTGTATTGTATTGTGTATTGAGAAATAAATAAAACAATAATAATTTATTTGTCATTTCTTTATTTTTTTAACAATAATATTAGGTCAGCAATTCTAACGATTAGACAATAATATTTCAAATACATAATTTCCAATATTTAGCAATAATTGTATATGGATATCATTTTTTCCATTGAGGTAACCTTCACAAAGCACTCATTTGCTGACCTTGCTTAATAATTGCACATAATTCCATTGTAGTACACTCAAGACAAAAATATAATTACCTACTAGTAAATCTTTAACACGCAAGCATGAAAACAGCTCTAAAAGCTTGATACATAGAAGATTGTCAATTGACAAAAATACAACAGAATGAGATTACCACTGTATGACTGGAAATGGAATGTATTTAACACTCGACTTAATTTAACATCACGACAACTATTCAAAACATCTACATATTAACAAGGCAATATAGCAATAATATTACTTGAATTTAGCAGTGAATTATATTATTTATTTGTATTCTACAAATTGATATACTTGCATAACATTATTAATAAATCAACACTAAGCTGTGCCTAACAAGTTCCATCATAAAAGTTTAGCTAAGTTTTATATTTTGGTGTCTAAAAGTATTATATCATTTTGGAAATCACTTTTGGCAACATATTCAAATTTTATTATTATTTTAACAATCTTTCAGTGCATACCATTATAATTAGAGCTTAACTTTATATCTCATGAAAATATTACTTTGAATTCTCAGCTAAGTACGACACCTAAAGCTATAATCATAACATAAATTGTACTCTTTGCTAGTAGAGTCGCCCAAAGTACTTAAAACTTTTTTCTTCTACTGAACAATTCTAGTTGTAGCTCAATAAAAAAATATGAGACTTTTTTCTAAAATTGAGTCGCTAATAGGCATCCATTTTATAGGTCTGTGATGGTTCACTGTGTAAAATAATATGTCATCAACAATATTTTATTGAATCAAATGTTTCAATGAAATTGTTAATGGCCCATCACAGATTTTTGCCGCACACAAGGACTAGGAAGGAACAACTTCCAATAACATTGTCCTCTGAGTATCACACGCTTTGAGTAGGGTTGCCGAGTTTACTTTATTCAGAATTATATCTGAATTTCTTTTCAGCTGTATCCACAGATGTATTTTAGATTATATCTAAAAAAAATACTATTTATATTGCATACATCAAATAATACTAATTTACAATAATAACGTAATTTCTGATTCATACAATATTGTTTAATATAATTTGTAACCTACCAACAGTAAGTAAATACAAATAAAAAATTGTACGAGTCAAAAGATGTCCAACATAATTAATGTCATGAACTTTTGGGCAACCCTAGCTTCAGACTAGATTGAAAGGAGATGCAGTATTGTCTACATTACCAACCTAGCCCACCATCCACAGAGTTCTACCATGGTCCAATAATACTACATCAGTAAATACTTCATATCAACATTCTTCTTACATAGTATGCCACAACTATGTATCAAGAACACCTACTCAATCTATTAAAGTAATAAACAGCGATAAGCTGTATCACAATTCAATAACAAATTACAATAAATTATATTGCTCTTAAAGGAATATAATACAGTTAAGTTTATTGAGCTATTGCCTAGACATACAACCCCGGGATTTCCGTAACCATGTCGTGTTTTTCATTCAATGTCCAATCGATATATAAATTCAGGCCTACACTAAAATAGATTTTATTTACATAAAAACACTATGGAAGATATAATATGAGGGGAAAATCTAAAGGTAATGGAACCCACGACATGGTCACTAGAGTCGCATACCACCGGACCCTCCGTGCAAAAGCTGTGTCAAGAATCAAGGGCGTAAATAGCTCATGGTACGGTCAACAATACACACCGGCAACAAAAATCATTATACAAGTTTCATTGGAATGTAACAATAAGAATACACACAACTGGGTGATTTTAACAGAGTTAACACTTTCGGATAATACTTAATTATACAGGTTATACCGACACACTGAATGCTTCAGGACGCAACACTCAAATTAAATGACAAAGATAACGTATAGATTAAAATTTCCCCATGTCTACGAACGAATCATACTGCAGATCGCTACTGTCCAACGACTGATCTTCTGTACCGATGGCGGCGTCGTTCGATGACGTCAGGTGTTTAGCGTCCGAGCTCTGCGGATCGCACACCGCTGTGTCATCCGAACTGTCACTGTTGCTATCGACATACTCGTACAATCTCGGCTTCTCCTCGCTACTGCCCGCTGACACCTCGTACACCAGCGGCGACGTTTCGTCCACGTTGAGGACATCGTGCGAGTGAGACAGCAAAGCGTCGTCGAATGTTAAAGGGACTTCGACGTGCGATGAACAAGCTTCTTCCGTGTAATGACCGGAGTCGCCTATTTCTGATATGTTCAACGTGCTTTCGTCGTTTGGTAGCGAGAGATAAACTCGCTCGCGCGTCTCTTCCGAACTGCGTCCGTGCGATTCGTGCGACGCGTCCATAGATCGATCGTTCGCGTGCTCCTTCGTCGAAACTGAATTGTCGTCCGAGAAATCGGCCTCCGCGTTCAACGTCACCGAATCGTCATCTCGCTCCACGTTCAAGTGTTCCGTATCGTCGACGCATTTCGTCGAATCGTCGCTGCTGTCCGATTCGATTAGCTCGATGCTGCGATCCAATAAAGCGGTGTCAGTACAAGTGGACATTTCGTCCTCGAACACAATTTCGACGCTTCGTATTCTCATCAGCGGCATCTTGGCGGGCGACAACTCGTTTCTGTTGGCTGTGCGGCCTTTTTTTCGACTGGAATCGATTAAAGACTCGACTGATTCGCTCGCGTCATCGTAATCTATCTCGAAGCTTCGTAGATCTGATACGCAAGGGGTGCATTCGTTCACTTTAGCGTTGTGGGTCTTCGATGAAAAGATATGTGAATTGGGGTGATCTGGTGAGGGCGTGCGCGTGGTATGCGAATGTAATCCCTAAGGTTGCAGCGAATCTTATTGTATGGTAGTGCCGACGTCTAGACCGCCCTCCTCTTGCATTTTCGTGAGGAACTTCACAACGCGGTACTGTTCTTCAGTTTGTTTCGCCATATCGACCAGCGCCAGCAGCTTTTTGATACCGATGAAGATTCTGTAATTAAAAAAGAAAATTCGTGTGAAACTTACTGCGCGCGTTGCACTTAACGCTCAGAACGTATAAGATATTATCATAAAGCGTTCCACTTGATCAAGACGATCGCGGTCGTTGTGGTCGCGATGAAAACGTCATTAATGACTGAAAAGTAGTACGATTCAGAAAATGATATTTTAAATTCAGACGTTGTAATATATAAAAGAAAATCAGTGTAATTAAGTTCATATTTATTATATACTATTTTTTTTAATGAAATGTAATATATTTATTTATTTTCAATTTACCTAAAATGACTTTTGAGTTCTCCATCTGAGTAACGATTAATGACACTCTCGTAATCAATAATACGTGGTCTAAGTTTTCACTTTCCACGATTTTGTAAAACTACATTCCACTCTTCACCTGAACTAGATGAAGTAGATTCCGGAGTATTATTACGATGCTCTAACAAATATACAACTGTATCCATAACAGACATTTTGATTACATTTATCGTATAAATCACTTTATTGAAGTAAAATATAAAAAAAAAACTTTCAGTATAAAGCGAGTTAATAAATAATACTTAAAGTTGATGGATTAATGTTTACAAATTACAACGTAACCTCTTAAACTTTCGATTTAATTTCTAATCCGCCATTTGTAATTTTAATGCAACGCATAAAACACCTCACAACCCATTCCACTTGGGTTTATGATGGGAACGTTCACAAGCTAGTGGAACGGAAAAAATTATGGTCGTGAGCGTGGACGTTGTCAGCGGTTAGTGGAACGCACCCATAATATACTTTAATTATATACAATCATATATACGATATTAAACAAAATTATTTTTCTTTATAATTCTACCAATAACTTCTCAATGCACTCATAGAGCATGTTATGCTATAATTATATACTAATGTGTATATATAAATATGTTGGAATGTACCGGTGTAGTATTTGATATTAAGGTTCTTAATAGAAGTATAATGAAAGGAAATGGCGTTGCATAACAAATTTTTTGAGTCGATGCTATAGTTTCAAACAAGCCCGTTTTAAATGTCATAATTAAGTTGACAATGGCGCAAAATCTACTTGAAATGTCACCGTTAAATTATTAAAGTGATGTATAAATTGTGCTTTTGCTAACAAACAACGGACTTATGATTGAGAGATATATAAGACGTTTACCTTTGACAGTGGACCGAGGGGACTTCCCGAGCTGAGCTCGGGTGTCGCAGGAAATCGAGCATCTTTTGTTTGTGAGATCGCATCCTGCAAGTATATAGGACAAGCTCCGCTAGGACTCACCTGGGCTGCAGTTACACGCATATAAAGCTGTTCGTATCAACCAGGCCGATTTAGATGGTCCTACATCCAAGCTGGTAATGACCATGTTTCCCGAGCTAATGGTTCCGAATTAGATTTTCGACCGGGAGAGATATTTAAAAGAAAAATAAATATTTGGTTTCGAATTATGTTCAGCGGCTAAGCGATGTCTTTTTTTACTTATCTATGGTACCCACGCGTATGGCTCGTAATATAGGTGTTATCGCGCAGTTAATATACTAACTTCTGATGTAACAAATTGGCTTCAAATATAAATGTAATCAAATCCGTTAATCGGTGAACTGCGGTTAACTTTTAATACACAAATACTTATGCACTACACCGAATCCACATCAGGGATGTTAAGGAGCTCCGGAACCGTAACCGAAACTATCGGATATCCTCAATAAAAAATTATCCATAACCGAATCCTATAAAAAAGTTTCAGATAATTTCGAACAGCCGCTGAGTCTAAATAAAATACATCATAACAGATTTTCGCCGACCGAGCCACTACATACTACTACTTGCTACTACTACCGAGCCGATACACTAGCCGCGTTATTATAATTTGAGAAAGTTTTTATTATAAACATTTTTAAAACTATTGTTTTTTCTGTGATATTACTACATAATAAATAGAAATAATGTCAAACTGTTACTGCAGTGTATTCACTGTTACTTCTGCGTTGTTGATTTTTCTAAATCGTAAATCATCTAATATTCGTATCCGAAATTATTCGAGACAATCCAATAATCCGAAATACTTTCAAATCCGTAACCGTAACCGAAACTGTTAAAATATTATTCATATATAACACACCTAATCCACGTTATGCGATACTCACTCGGCAATTCTCGGTATGTAAGTCACTTGGAAAGTACTGAAGTGAACAACAACATTTGAGAAGCAAGTTAGCCGCCAATCGAACCTCCAATCGACTTGGTTCTATTACCGTCACGATAACGTCAAACAATACTCACATTCACCCGCAATTCATTTTCGTTGTCTCGTGGCGTGATCCAAAATTCGTTTACCGCACTAACCGAATTATTCTATTAACAACTGATGTATATGATATAAATACACTGGAACATTCTACCGCTGTAACATTATCCTATATACTCCGTATAGCACTTTGTAGTAATTAAAGATAAGAATTAACGATTGGATCGAAACATGGAAATATAACGCAACGCTATATATAAGTCAACGATTTAGTTTCTCAAAGAAGGCGCAAGGCGGCGCTGCAACTAACTGTCTACTGTTAGAATACAGCCTGTTTCAGTGTATTTATACTATAGACGTCAGCGTCGAACAATGAGTAATATCCGCGGGCACTCGCCCAGTGAACGTTGGAGGAGGGTACTCACTTGGCGCCCCGCAGGTCGTTCTGGATCTGGTGCAGGTCGCGCTTGGAGAACGCGTCGCTCTCCTCCAACACGGCCATCACGTGCTCCGGCTGCGACAGGTTGTGCACGTGGAGAACGCCCGTGAACGCCGAGAGCACTTCCATGTCCTCCAGGACTTGTCTATACGAAAACAATTAACTTCATTTAAACGAAGAACTTCTTAACAAACCAAAGCACATACTCAACAACTAAATCAATTGTTTGAAGTTTGCTTAAATTTAAGCACATCCCCTTTCGCTCAGAACTTTGAGCAATCTTAAATTACCCATCTTCTCTTCATTCTAAAAAGGATTTTAAATCTCTCTATATTATACATAAGTTCACTTCTCCAATATATGTGTTCTTATTTACTATGAACAAACATTACCAAGGGAAGACTGCTAGAGAACGGCACAAGGCGTTAAATTTGTATATATACACTTGCAGTAAAGGATAAGTATATCAAAAATAAATATAGTACAATTATATTTAATAGTTATAATTTTCACGTTATATAGCTCAGACTGCATACAAAATATTGAATATAATTGCTATGATGTTATAATTGAAGATACATTACAATACGAGACACAACAACTACCCACCTTCGGCTGCTGGTGCAAAGGATGAGGAGTTTCCTGCCCTTAGGCGGTTGTTTCTTGAGCAGCACCAACAGCGCCTGCAGGGTTAGATTGGAGTACCGCGGGCCGATTGGACCGTAGTCCAGCAGGCGCTCAATGTTGTCCACCAGGATGCACGAGAGGCTCGAACGGTATGCGTCGTCGAAGTACTGCCAAGAAAAAAGTATTCTTATATTTTTTTTATATCAAATAATATGTGTATTTAAAGATACAAAAAAAATAAAATCTCCTATTGACATAATTATTTTTGATAGACGGACGGTACCTAGCGCGTAATGAAATAGTAAATCATTACAATCAAATAGCAATTAAATATTACAAATTACGAGAAGTAATTTTATGGAATAGAAAGATAAAATCAAACTCACTTTCCTGATCTGCATGCACTTGGCCGATTCGGTGAAGCCGACCATGTCCTCGGGCGAGCACACCTTGACGAAGGGGAAGTCCGACATCTTGGCCAGCTGCGCCGCCAGCGCCGTCTTGCCGCTGTTGGGCGGGCCCTCCAACAGGACCGATACCAGGCCTGTTGCGATAAACCACAATCTAAGTTTGATGCCATGATCTTTTAAATAAGAGACTTAGCTTCGATCCATAGTCTCTTCTCATCTGAGGAAGTCCAGAGCGTACTCCATCATCCTGATACGGTGCCATTGCCAATCGAAGGTCTTCTATATCGGTTGCTATCTAATTGTAGCAACAGTGAAGCATGGAACCTCGCAAATATTTCAATAGTAGCGGTCACTCGCTGACCGACTGAGATACATACTCCGGATAGACCTAGGCTCAATGTGGAACCCAAACTAAATCTGGCCGGGCCGCTAGCAATTGAAATGTTACGTTTGCCAATCTTTCAAAGTGCCATGTCTAACAAAACACAGTGTGCTCAATTATTTACCGTAAGTTTACCGTATCAACATATCAATGTATATATTCTGATAAAAACAACAGAAACAGTTACCGCTGGCCTCCGTGGCCCTCGCCTGCTGGATGTACAGCTGTCCGTCCTCTAGTAACGACGACACCGGCGTTCCCCAGTTGATGATGCCACGCGCCAGGAAATGCTCCAGCGCTTCGGCTGCCGTACCGAACGCCTGTGAATGTTTATGCCGTTTTAAGTGTAAGGCGCTCGTAGTCCAAGGACTTCTGGCAATACACTTACGCGCGTAATTTTACGCTTTACGTTTCGAAAACGTGCTTTAACATTGTAGAGAAGAAACGGCTAAAGAAACTCCTCAGCTAAATTTTAAAACAACATAGTAACATTTACGAAGTTTACCCGCGCAGGTTAACGGTTGCAAATGCATCATGCAATGCGTAAAGTGCAAAGTTTTTAGTTATGGCAAATCAGACATATTTGCTTCTCACCGGCTTGATATCATTCTCCAACGCGTGTAAGAAGTCACCACGTTCCACCATCAGCTTCTCCATGGCCTCCGGGTCAACCTCCACCTTGCTGGAGGCCTTGATGAGCCGGTTCATAGCGGTGGATTGCGCGGCGCGAACCAGACCCTCCAGCTCTGCACCGGAGAAGTTCTTGGTGAGTGCTGCTAACTCCTACAAAGAGATAAAAATTTGTCACATACGTATGTTGTGTATCCATGATGTATGTCGTATGTCAACACTCATTTCCATAGACACTGATATAGAACGCTATTCACCAATCGTCAGTTGTCTAGATAACCATTCGATGCAGCGCCATTATGAGGAATTACCAAACTAGTATTTTTTTGTTTCCGTTCTTGTTACGTCTCTGATCCAATCCCAACGTTACATCCGTTGGTGTCTTCACTCCAAATTAGTATGATAACCGCAAAAATTACCAAAATCCTACAGGCACGAAAATGTCATGTAACGTAAAATTATATCACAATTAAATCTATTACATGAGCGCGCTAAAATATCATT
Source organism: Agathymus mariae mariae (assembly GCA_018251895.1). Classification (NCBI taxonomy): domain Eukaryota; kingdom Metazoa; phylum Arthropoda; class Insecta; order Lepidoptera; family Hesperiidae; genus Agathymus; species Agathymus mariae. The sequence continues at coordinate 12,701 of DWPT01001547.1, forward strand.
TGTAGTATACGTCTATACATATAATACAATTCGAACTGATCGCTTTCTGTACGTGAACGATATAAGAGAAAAACTATTATTGGGGCCTATAATATAATATAACGCAATAGAACCCAAAACAATAGTTAGTACTTTTGTCTGTTTGTCTGTGCGTTTGTTCGCGCTAATCATAGAAACGGCCTTACCGATTTCGTTCTTGTTTTTACTATAATGCTGCAGTGACCATCATTTAGTACTTAAAGTTTGTTTCATTTCAATTCGTCCATATAAGTTACAGATTATTTTATAATAACACGGATACTTTTTCTTAATGTAAGGAGTAGTTTTCCCGAAGCGAAGCGAGTGCAGTTTGATAGATAATAAATAGTAGACATTGATTTAACTATTTCTCCTTTTAAAGAGTTTTGTTATTTGAGACAAACCTATCAGAATTGACAACAAAATACATTAAATCCCTCTAACCTTGCAATCAACATCCTCCGCGATCTTCTTATACTCGCGCATGCGTTTAGTGTGGATGTTGAGGATCTGTACTCGGCCCTTTTCATCAGGCAAGCCGATTTCCATCTGAACCTCCAGACGACCAGGTCGCATCAGAGCCTCGTCGATCATGTCCCGCCTGTTCGTCATTCCGATCACCAAGATGTTGTTGAGCTGGTCCACGCCTACGAACAGAATTCGTGCCAGATGATACTATGAGCTGTGTTGTCAGTCGCCATTCATACAGAGTTAAGTAACTTCAGACGTGGCCGGAAGTTTGGTGAATGATATAGGATGGTTGACTTTACAGTGGCAATATCGTGGTGCAGAACGGAGGAATATACTCCTTCATATATGTGAATATACTGCAGACAGCCACGAGTAGTGAAAGAGGCCATTGCAGCGGGACGCGAATGTGATAGACATTTTACCGTAATCACATGATCCAGCTCGAAGGACCAAAATATTATTGGAGCATGTATGTACAGTCAACAGTATAATTAGAATAACAACTTAAACGACTTACCATCGATCTTCGAGAGCAGTTGATTGACGACGGTATCGTGGACCCCGGTGTTGCCGCCGACGGAGCCTCGGGCTTTGCAAATGGCGTCGATCTCGTCGAAAATTATAATGTGCAGACCACTGTTTGGCCCACACTAAAACAATACGGTAAAAATTACGACAAATTAAATACGACACGATAAAATTTTACATTCCTTGTCACTTTTTAATTGTCAGTCAAACAGCGGGGAAGTTTGGATTTGATAATCGGTACTTCTAATATTTTATGAGACTACACCCCAGGGCAATTTAAGCCTTCGTAAGTTCCTCTGTGTGATCGAAGAATTTCACGACGCGATATGGACTGCTAATAAACTCCTCCTCCAACCCATATTGCAACAGGGTAGTGAAGTAACACTAGTGGCATAAGCTATAGAACTCGAACTAAGGGGTAAGCATTGGCAAACGGACAGCCGTTACACCATAGGATACTGATGCCAGCCAGCTAACAACCGGTTTTCCAAAGGGTTTCAACGGGTTGCAAAAACCTCAGATCAAATGAAATACACATAGAGATTTAACTATGTAGAATAAAACATGATTTGATAAAAAAAATCATATGTAGATAAGTGTGTGATTACAGTATGAACGTTCCGACAGTGCCACGCTTGCACAAGGTCTGACACTTGAAGAAGTGTGAACATACCCTCTTCTCTTCCTCCTCGGCGTCAGCAAACAGCCGTCGGATATTGGCCTCGCTTTCGCCAACATACTTGTCCAATATCTGCGGTCCGTTGACGATCTTCGGCTCGCGAGCGTTCAGCATCTTACCGATCTGACGCGCCATCAGAGTCTTACCGGTGCCGGGCGGCCCGAACAGGAGGATGCCCTTCACGTGCTTGCAACCTGTAAGTTGCGACGTGGTGAGGCACATGTGTTTTTCATTTGTAATAAATTAGCGAAGGAAATAATGGAAATTAGAAAGAAATTTGGTTAATAGAGAGTATGATAGTAGGATTATCCAATGCACGCGTCAATTAAAAATATTAATTCAGAAATTCAAATTCAATACATTTAATCTACACGAAACATAAAATTGTAAAGGGGTAGAATCTGTACGTCATTACCATTAATGTTTTTTTTTACTCTGTGTATTATGGCATTGTGATGCCGTTGAAATCACTGAACCAATTAGGATGAAACTTGATACACACAAGTTGGTACATGGGTCAATATATAGGATAAATTCACCCTGGAATGGTCTATTACTAGAAAATAAAGGTAAGTATTTAAATTATATTAAGCGATTCAAAAGCATATCGCAAAAATATGTTTCCAATTTACAGAACTCCGAAATCCAACGCCTAAAATGATAAAATAAGTTGACGAGTAAGTGACAAAAAAAAAATATGTTTTCAGGTTTCGGCGCCAGTCGTGCAGTTAAGGATTATATCCCGATAGCGAAGTGGAATCGGATTCCATACTAACCCAATTGCTCGACAACCTCAGGCGGGAAGACGCGGGACGCGAACGCCCGTCTGAAGATGGCGTTGAACTCCTTGTCCAAACCGCCGATGCCCATCTTACCGAAGTCCCAGTCGGGGTTGATGATGGATTGACGAGGTTGTTTCCTATAACCATGCAACTAAGCCCTTATCGCTTTCATGAAGATTACTTAATAAACGGCTAAGTTTAGCAGCCAAATATTTTCATGTTTTTCTTGTAACCTATAATTCCAAACCGAGCAAATTTAAGGTTCCATATTGCAGAATATTATAAGTCAGTGATAGAGCAATCAAAACTTTTTTCATACTACTGTTTTCACAAACACCATAATTATGATATATTGATATTCATGGTTTATATTGATGTATGGTGTACGAGGAATTACAAAGACACCACAACAAATAAATAAAATAATTCAGGTGATACATTACAAAATTAAGAAAGAGAAAGAATATTATCTTCCCTGAAAGATGCAATATAATTTACTTTTGTATGAAGTTAAGGCATAAACATGTCTCATTACCCTTTAGCCTTCCCAATCAAATTGAGCGATGAATTCTCTGCCTTGTCGAACTGAATGCACGCGTCGGGCAACAAGCGACCCATCCTGGCGCGCCGCGGTACCGCGTTCGATCCCGCCGCCAACGCTTGGACGTCCACGGCTATATAACAATAGACGATTGACCGAAGTGTTCCTTTTTATTTTTTAATCCATGTCGATTATTAAAATCACATTTCGATAATTAAACGCCATCGCTTCATCAAATTTCTTCATAGAGTAGTCCAGTGAAAAGCGTCAAGAAACATTTTTATACTAAGTAACAAAATATACTTATATTTAAAACTCATTTAAAGGTCAAGTCCAAGCATTCTTATTTTTATCGTGAGAATTCGTGCATAAATAACCTTTACACACCTACCCATGAAAGTGCTAACACATTTACTAAATCTGAATCTAAGCACAATTAGTTTTAACTGTCTTACTAATGTATTGGACTCTCTTCTTAATAAAAATATATCGGATTGTCCAGAATTAAATTCTATGAACGTGACATATATATGACAGACAAATTATTGTTCTCCGTTGGTAGGGTTTTGTGATCCTTCATTTGTGTATTTCCATCCCATCGAGCAACACAGGATAGTGGTATTGTGAGTGTTTTAGTATTCGTATTATAGAAAAATTATTGATCACATCTATAATTAAATGTATAACAGCGTAACAGCCATGGTTATTTTTTTTTTCTTCACAAAATAAGTTAGTGCCTGATAACAAACACGCTCGATGTTAAGTGGTGATGAAATCTAAGATGTTGAAAACATTAACTTATAAAAGCCTATTCACTCTCCTTTTGAAGATTCTAGCGTCGTTAGTTAGAGCGTCGATCTCCTAATCTTTCCAATTATACATAATAATTTACAAATTAATTAATATGAGTTGCTCACATAAGAATATAAATTACACATGAATAGTAGTACAAAAATAAACATTACTTTCAACACTTGGTATGGTAGTGATAAAGATAAATACTTACATTCCAAATTCTTAACAATCAGCGACAGAACTTTCTTCTCCTGGAACGCGAAAGCCAATTGCTGGCCCACAGTAAATACCTGATTAGAAAACTGGATAAGGAAGTCACGTGCCATCTGCTCCGAGTCATATGGTTCTTGTGATGTTCTGAAAGTTGTTGATCACTTTAATATGCCTCAATAAATCTTAGAACAGACAAAGTGATGAAGTTGTAACTACTTTTAGACTTAGTAAGCAATCCTATAGCTCAGTTGTTAGTAACACTGCCTAGCGATGATTGAATCACCATTTCAATAACTGGATGGAACAATTATTCATGTGTCAAATATATGTTTACACTTGGTTCTCAATGGGTGTCTTCAAAGTGTAAGTACTTATCACCAACAACTATAATGTCAGAATATCACAGTTACAGACAATTCTAGTATTTATTTGTTAGGGTTTATGGGGTTGAATTATTAAAAAACAAATCACAGAGAACCCTGTTACATTATAAATAATATCAAACTACATAAAATTACAGTTTTGTACACCAATTTAAATCCAGCAAAAGTACTCAACATTTGGAACCCTTAATTTCACATTACTTACGTTTTCTTCAACATAAAATCAGCTTCCAATGTAACACTGCACAAACATTCTAAAGTTTGAGGCTTGCATATCTTCACATCTATTGTCTGTAAGATAGACAATAACATACTAACATAATAATATAATTTATTTTACAAGTACTAACTAACTACTACGCTTCTTAATGTAATTTTTTTACTTTAATAGCTTTTGGTTATTTAAAACTATATAAAATAATTATGTTGATAAAGAATTTTGTTGAATGTAATACTGTGATAAGAATAAATCAGATTCAACATTGGACTTTTATCAAAATAATTATTTTTAAATTTAATCAAGAATATTCAGGGCTATTGATTGTTGTAAAATAATATTAAACACACAGGAAGTTTGTATTTTATAAATTTATTACACACCTGGCCAATGGAAAGGGTTGCCCACTTTCTCTGTGGTGCAGAGAATCCCACAGTTCCCCTATCAACCCCATTATAGAATCGAACACTGAAGACATAGTGCTGAGAGGGACCAGTGGATACCTCAATATGCCTAAAACATAAGGAAATGTCTTGTAGATGGACCACATTAAAAGAACCACCACTAGAGTAGTGGAGACCATTTAAAAAGCTGCAAATGTGTATAGCTGATTTTTTTAAACATCTCTAATTACACAACACATTTTTATTACACAATAACATTCAGGGAAATATTAGTTGCCTTCCCAATTGAACCACAATTGGAACCACAGTTAGAATTGAACCACAACTTAACAAAAATATTGTCAAGACATTCTTAACAATTTTTTTTCAGATATAGTTTTATTGTGCATTGATTATATATACAAAGAGAGATATACATATACATCTCATTTTTATTTAATACACCTAAAGCATTATATCATATTTAATTAAGACCCATACTTTGTGATTTCAATTTTTATTATGTATAATTTATATTTTTAATTTGCATCTTTTGATTGTTAATATACAAAATGTTAATGATATCATTATTAATCCGGGTAATATTTCATTAGAATCCTTCTTTTGTGAGCGCCGTAATGAAATGATTAAGGGAGGTTATCTTCGAACTAT
>DWPT01001548.1:0-18375 GCA_018251895.1 Agathymus mariae mariae
TATTCTTTCGCGATTATTATAACACTCCTAATTTTAAAGATTAAAGAATATCGAGGTTTAATATAAATAAGTTTACCACAGAATGGGAAGAGCTGGTAGTCTCCTGTGCAGCGTTCCTCTGTGCTGAATTCGCTGATCAACGGATCGTACTGGCCAGTACGAGAGAATCATTGGTTCAGACGCTAGCTTCTTTCGCCACTCAACCGACTACGATGAGGGCTATCGAACGAGTGCCTATGAAACAGTGAGTATTCAAATAAACCTTAATAATTCGGGTCTTGGTGAGCAAATGCAGCCAAAACCTGATACGTGGCATTAATATTCTACGAACTATTTATGTTCTCTCATACGTAGATAATGAAGTAAGCTGTCACCAGATACATACACATATAACATATGATTTAATATCGATGCGAACGAAAACGCTCCTGTGCTCTGTACCTTTCGGCGAAAGTTACCACTTACTATTGAAAAGGCGAAATCTGCAGGGTTTTGAATATGAAATATGCAAACAACTCCATATCATTCCGGTAGTAGTTCTGGTGGTAATGAGCGAGTACTAAGCAATATCTTAAATGAACCTCTAATGAACGGCTGTCATCGGGTTTGTCACAGATATTATTGCTAAGTATTATAGAACGTCTCATTTGTTGGGATCGCTAGTCCTAATACTATTACATTGTAATTCTTCTTATGTCAATGATGCCGTCCACGAGTTGCGTCGGTGGACAGACTTTAATCGAAAGTTTTCTGACGAACACACTGATACTCATATATTTAGAATATACGAGGCGTTGACACAGCTGCATAGTTTCTAAACATTTTGCGTTCAAAGGTCACATGACGTTCTCCAGTTACTCCGGTCAGCTGAACGCTGTTTTTAACTTGTAGGCAAATGTCGATGGTGGAAGAGTTGATCCGGCCGTACCAGAACCGTGCGTGGGCGCAGTCCAACTGGGTGCTGGTTAGATTCTGGCACGGCTCAGGTTTTGGATTCCGCCATCGTCAATGGCCACATTTAGCTGCTAAGTAATTTAATTTTGGTAGTAGTAAATCATAGTTTAAGTAATCTAGTCATATCATAGATCTTATGTATATGAAAATCTAAAAAATAATGAGTGGCAGAGCCCCATGGCTCAAGATTCTTGAACTTGAAATTTAAAAAAAATATCTAGACCTGAGACTCCTATTCCGGTTACGTTTCCACCGCTTCTGACGCAGCGCCAGCGTTGGTTATGGTACAAACTAAACCTAATTATTTCGCCACTGGTCCTGCTGAACTCACACAATACGTACAAGCCGTTACCCTATAGTCGAGAAGCTATTAATTCGTTTTGGGAACACCCAATACCAAGGAGAGTTGATGCTATACTGAATAGGCAGTTAACATCTATATGGGTCAGATTTAGGAAAACAACCATGATATTTTTTCTTGATACTCTCCCACTTTTAGGTATGGAGACAGAGAACCTACTGTTAATAATTTGGGCGCCAAAGTTGATGCCGGCCTGATGAGTCAATGTTTCGGTAAGCGCAGTTCATGAAATCGCTGATAAAAATACTATTAACAAGTTCCCATTCCAACCCACATTATTTTAATTGGAACACTGATATTAACATGTTCGTATTGACAAGTTTCCCATTCTTGCGAACATGCTTTATGGTCGTAATTTTATTTTAGTTAAATAAGTTTTTATATTTTATTTTTTTACAAAAAAGTAAATTAAACAAACTACTCTGCACAAAGGTCAGTGGTTTATGTCTCGAAGATATCCCTTACAGTAGTCCTGTAGCTGGAAGATCACTGAACGGTAGAAACAGTATACACAGCCAAAAGTAGTGTGTCGGTATTTAACTAACCTATATACATACAATACAATTCTAACTGATTGCTTTCTGTACATGAATGATATTTGAGAAAAAATATTATTAGAGGCCCTTATCAACGCAACGGAACCCAAAACAATAGTTGATAGAATATTTGTGTGTTCGTCTGTACGTCTGTTTGTCAGTGCGTTTGTTTGCGCCAATCTCGCAAAGGGCTTGACTGATTTCATTCTGGTTTTCACTAATGTGTAATACATTGGTAAGCATCACTCAATATTTAAAGTTTGTTTCATTGCAATCCGTCCATAAATAAAAAAAATATATAAAGTAATATTTTAATTTGTAATTCATAGAACGAGATAAACACAGTCCTAAAAGAATGCAGATGCTATTTCTAAGTGTACGGCGTCGTTCTTCTGAAGCGAAGCGAGAGCGGTCTTCTAGTATTGATCATAAGATTCACAATGATGAAATTCATAGAAAATGTTGCGGACATCACTCGCAGGGTTAGCTAGTTCAAACAATGGGCGGACACATCTTTCGTAGGACTGATAAACGATAGGTAAGAAAAGCCCTCGAAGGACGTCCACGCCCTTGTATAAAGAACACAGGGTGCCCCCGATCAGGAGGACGTGATAACTTAAAAACGCAGCTGAAAGCAGTTGTGACAGAAAGCCCAGGACTGTTCGGAGAGGTATCGGGTATGCCTGTATCTAGGGACGTCTGATAGACGAGATTTAGTTGACCGATTATCTAAACTAGACCATTAACTAATTAGTATTAGAAGATCATTAACTGCGGCAAAGTTTTTATAAGTTACAAATTTGATGTAAAGTCTTCTTTGTGACCAGGTCCATGCCCTTCAGAAGTAATCCAGTCGCGCGTGAAGGAGTATCTCACTGGTCATCCAAAGGAAGCTGCTGCTTTCCTCAACTCCTTGCTCAGCCAGCTAAACTGGTCATTTTCTGAATTCTTCACTATGATGCAAGAGGTAATATGGAATAGGAACTCTTTATGCATTTATTTTAAATAAAAGTATGTACCAACGTACATACTCGTACCGTTGTTGACCGTATGTAAAACTCAGCACTTGTAACTCTGCCTACTGAGCGAGATATAAGTTTAAAATCATAAACGAATTTTATAAAAAATGGATCATATTAACATCTGTATGATGAAAGTAACAACAAAAATATTGCCTCACATTAAAAACAATCTGAAGTTACTTTAAAAACAGACGTAGAATAGAATAACTGGCAAAAGTAAAAGTTACCTATCTCAAAGCAAATCTGCCAAGAAACACAAATGTTTGTCGTAAAAGCAATTATACTCAACTCTCCGGTCGGTGCGGGAACTTGCCGCTGAAGCGCTGTGTCAATATTTCCATGCTAATATGCTTGTTTATATTTCGCTAAGTGGCGCATTTTCCGTAAAATTACTTACTTTCCGCTTTATAACTCTAATTGGGTTGGCCCCAATGACTTATATATTACCAGGAACCCGACATCGCGTCACTTCAGAAAACCTACGCCTTACGTTCCTAAATAGTAATCGTATTGTTTTAGGAATCTGTTTCGGTAGTTCTGTGAATTAGAAACATACGAATTTATTATAATACCTGCAACCAGGTGGCCAAACTTTTATTTACTGTCCACTTGATAAAGTGTCCATATTAACTATCATTTCCTATTCCGTTGGATCAGAACCATCTCTCTCCTAGATTATGACCCATAATTTAAGATACTAATATGTCAAGTATCATTCAAAATTGCTCAGTGTTTTAGAGTTATACGTGGTCAGATAGACACTCGATATTCAATTATATATACTCGTATATTATACATATATTTTATAAATTCCAAAAAATATATAATACTTACACAGATTTTATTGCAAAATTGTCTTAAAATGTCTGATATTGGTATGAACACCCAATAAGTAATTAGACCATTCCTATCTGTGATGGCATTGTTGTATTGGTCATTTTTATAATTGAGTTCAGCTATGGTTTGTATCAAAATAAATAGGTATACATACATAGTGTGAATTTAAAATTAAAGAGATAAGGCTGTTGTTAAGACTCTGGGATTAATTTTGCAGTGATCTTGCCAAAAGTTCTAGGTTCAGTTCATGTCCCGAACACATATTTTATTTTGATTGTTGATTATTTGTTTTTTACGAGATGCTATTATACCATGAAGTTTGAGTGCGTGTATATATTGTAACAACACGGTAGTCTAACTATAACCACGTCTTTTAGAATGGAATTTAGTTGAAGAATTCTTCTGTCCAACTAAATATTCTATCTTTTCTTTCAAAATTGATTCTCCGCTGGTCAATGATGTAGCAGGCAGACGTCAAGTTTTTCTCTAACTAAACCCTTCCTTTGACAGATGGATCGCATCCAAGTAGACGCTCACCTAGAACCGCGGCAAATCAAACTGTGCGCGACTTGCTTCGACTTGTACCATGGATTAGCGCGGGCTCTCGAAATGGCTTTGTGCCTTGCTCCAGAAATCTTGACTAAGCCTGAAGCTAGCGACAACCAGAACGATTTACTTCTTGGAAGGACGTGTCAGGTTACGGAAACAAATTTTCGTTTGGGTCATAGAACTTATGTAAGAGTTTGTGCTTTGTGCCGAATAAAGCAATTTTGGGCGCCAACAAAAGTCGAATAGCTAATGGTAAAATTGCTAAGACCTCCTATGCTCCAGATGCATAAGCTATCGAGCTGAGTATTAACCGTAAAATCAAAATTCAAGTCAAGTATTAGGATTGTAAAATCGGCAAATACCGAATAGTACGGACCGGCAGTTAGATGCACACCTGTTCCCAAAATATATCTAGATTTTACTCCAATATAAATTTCTCACGTTCTGCTCACCAGGCTCGTGGTACCTAAGGTCCGTCCTCATTGTTTCTGTAACAGATCCTTATGGCAGTGATATCCCGGGTGTGTGTCCGGGGAGGCGGGGGCTCTGGGTTCCGCAGACTAGTGTCCAGGGGTCTTCCGGACACGGACAGAGTTCACTACTACGTTGCCTTAGCTCCGGTTGCTGGCTGTCTCATTGGCATGCTGGACTCTAAATTACCGGCCGATGTGAGTATAAAATACTACTACGATAAAGGGTCACGCGACTCGACGAGGATATTTATGTGCGTGAATAACATTTTTAAGATAACGTGACTGTTTTTATAAGGATTGGTAGTTAAAAAAACCCCAAGAATATGGACGGAATAAGTGGAGTTTTATCAATATTATTTATCGGAGATGGATGTGAATGATCAGACATCTTCGCGAGTGGATAATTAGTAATGCAGCAGAGTAACGTCTCCACGAGAATTTACAGTTTTAATAATAATTTCAAACAAAACGTGTAATAGTTCCTATCAAAGATGCACTACTCTCCGGAACGGTTGAAACACAAGTGCGTCCTGCCCTTAGCTAGGTAACGTTGTAGAATGGGTTGCCGTACGTCGAGTCATGAACGTCGGTGATGTCATCACGCGGGTCACGACGTAATCATATTTAAAAGCAAGCTTTTTCACTTTATTCCGTGTGAACTGTAAGGTTGTTATTAGTATATAAGCTAACATCAATGTGAGTGTTGAGATATTTGATAACTGCGTTTGCACTTTGAACAATTTGAAAACAGATTTACATTAATAATTTATTTGTTGCCAGCATTAACATACAAGCTTTATTTTGGTCCCAAATAATTAGGGACTATAAAAATAAAGCAACTTTTACTTTTCATGCGGACTGAGCGGCGGCTAGAAGCTAGTAATTCATAAAAAAAGGATAAAAATTTACTGATAACTTCCATATTAGCTAATCCTATAGGATTTTTACCTACTATCTTTATAAAATTCATGTCTTTGTTATTATCGTTAATATCATTATCTGAACACAGTAAATATCTCCACATACTCCTCCAACATCATAGTAAACAAACTCAAACGGAGCGCCAATTTACGTATTGCATTGTTTGCAGCATCTGAACAAAGTAATGACGTCCCTCGTGACCGAGCCGCTGTTCCGAAGCGACGGACTCGAGTTCATGATCGGCAAGGAGAAGGATGCGTTGTTCTCTTTTTATAAATGTTAGTCTCGTGTACTTTATTTTCATGGGGGTTATACCGTTCTCATTTGGTTCGCCTACTACTGGGACCTACCGTTTCTAGGGACAAATTTTGCTTGTCATTCAAGAATGTTCGGTCTGCTTGTGATAATACTTAAAAAATTAAGGGTTCCAATTCACTTTTTCTGTATGATATTCAATAGGCACAGGCCGACTGTGTTAACGTTTATTTCATCCATAAAACCGTCGTGAGGTAAGCTATGAATCCTTCATAACTGCCCAGGTGTAAAAAATCTCCTAATCCACACTTATCCAATTTAATTAGCTATGGTTTTAAAACTACTTAATGTAAGAGTTTTGGCCGTATTGAGGCGGCCTAGAATATTCCCCCCAATTTCTACTGGGGGCTTGAGAGCCAGTACTTTATTTCTCAACTTCTTCTCATTTCCTGGCCGATAACGCATCAGGGCGACCTTTGGTCCATGGGCGACGGTGACTATTTACTATCAGGTGGCTCGTCTGCTCGATTGTCGGCTATTACCATAAAAAAAAAACTACGTGATCCCAATCGAGCAGTAGATGTTATGGGTTGTGGTCAGGATACCACTTCCCATAGAAGTTTTATATGCGTAGCAAAGAGAAGTAATGCTGATTATTATAATAGTTTTGGTAGGTCGCGGGTTGATTGGCGCCAAGCTTAAACAGATTATAGGTAAATGATTTTTAGGTCTCACTTATACTATGTTTTGTGTCCATGCCAACTACGACACAATGGAATCTCAGTCCGCGAGTATAATTGAATGAGTGTTTAAAGTACCCGAACACTACTGATTAGACCCTGAAGACGTGACTATAGAAGAACTGAAAGCATTGGAGCTGGTGGTGGATCGGTTGAAGATGAAGAAGGAAGAAATCATCAAGGCCCGATCTCCTGGCTCCAGCGGTGGCCAGTCTGACCTGCTCTGCACAATATGCTACGCAAGACCTGCAGACACAGCTTTTGTGCCTTGTGGACATCATTCATGCAGGTTCCCTTTAATTATTGAAATAGTTGAAGAAAATAAGTATGAATCAAAAAGGCATCTAGTGGATGTATATTTTTTAGCTTTAGTTATAAATACTTGCAACTACTACCTGTGGATATATTTCAGTTCAGCTACATCTTCTTTGCTTCATGGAATTCCTTGAAGCTTGATCCGTGTATACGTTAGATAATTCGGTAACTATATAATCTTTCTCGCATAAAGATCTGCATTTATCCAGGAATGTTGAAGCTGTAAATATATTTGATATTGATCACAACTTTTTGCTAATCCTGAGGACTTATGACTAGATAAAACTCCTCATTGCCAGTTTCTGTGGAAACCTTAACCCTAATAAGAAAAAACTAGCTTGAAACCTGCTTTACGGCAGGCTTGGCATATGGTGATAATTTTCAAGCGAACCGCAAAAATTTAGAAGAACCATTAAATTTTATGAAATATGGATAGAATTTTCCCATACTAAAACTTTGTCTTCGGGATTAGTAGACGTAACTGACTACACAAAGGGACTGTCACCGTCTGGTATTGTTTTGTATGCTACTATTGAGTCCGCAGACGATAGAAACGACTACCAGATGGAAAGTGGTCACTACCATAATTGTGCACACGTAACATTTTGAGTTTAAACTTCATAGCTTTCTTCCGTATACACCTAATCATATATAAATCCTACGTTTATTGAGTGCAACGAATTATTTTTTAAAGGGAAAATACTTACTAGAGACATAAAGAATCATACAAATATGCAGGAGTACCATCGATGTCAGCCTGGACGACTGCAAGGCCAACGTCCTGCAGCAAGGGAAATCTGATGCAATTACCTCGAAATTTGTTGTAGGTGAACCACTAGAAAGCTTTGATGGGAGCCGAATTTGCCTTATTTAATAATTATGGTGCACGCTAAATGCACCTCTCATCTCTTCTCCAATCTTAAGACCCCCTGAAGATAATTCATTTTGAAATAAGCTTAACCTTTCTACGAACCTTGTGTAAAATTACCAAGTTTTTAAGTGTCAAATGTGTATGTTTAATATAAATAAATAACCTTGTGTTCCACCAGGTCGTGCATTATGCAGCACCTTTTGAACAGCAAACAGTGTTTCTTTTGCAAAGCAGAAATCGACTCGGTCAAGGAGGTAGATCCGGCGAACAATTGACCACATACGAGTAGACCGTCAACGGGGGACTTCATCTTGTAACGAGAGGCTTCAATAAAATACAGTTTTTTAAAGTTAATTGTATATTTATTTAAATTGTATTCCTTTGGAGACGGAAAGTTTCTCTAACCTAATTTGAAATACCTGTTGTAGCGTTATTACGCCAAGTCCGTAACTCGCAACGGATAATAGTTTTAACGTCTTGACTTGTCGAAATGAATGTTAGCGAAAGTTTTTGACTATTATACATATAATACATATTTTTGTTAATTTTTGTCCAGATATTTATATAATATAAATAAAACATTAAACAAGATATTATTCCTTTTTATTTGACAATCATTTTGTATACGTTCACGTTACTCAGTTTGCATATTTAATTTTCTTTATATAATTCAAAATAAATACAATTTGTTGTCAACAGAATAATTTGATTTAAAGATTACATAATTCTTAAAATATATATTGAAATATATATTTTACAAATGTTCTTAGACGTCCAACCGGATTTTTGGACCATATCACAGAAGAATAATGCTTGTTTGATTATCCTTAAGATTAAGTAATTAATCTATTATTAGGATCGGTAGATTTTGATTTTAAATTCCAGTAAACATATCTAACACATTCTCGATGAAACCTACCCACAGTGCGTCAATTTTAATAAACGTATCTCGGATATCTTCGTGTGTCCCTAGAAAAAAGGGCAGCGAAAATAAAAATAACACGAAGAAATACGAAGAGTGCCGAGAATAAAATTATGTATATACCACACGTCTTCTTTTGCACAAGTAAAGAGCTTAAAAGCCTTCCTATATTGGATAGATTATCATAAAACCTAAACTGGAATATCGTCATAAACTCTGCAATGAAAAATAACATTTCTATTTGTGGTTTAAATTTATTTTAAAACATTTCAGAGCGATTTATAAGCCTTTAACGTTTCCATGTGGCGCGTCGCTCTATGGACCCTTGACGTTTCCTTGTGGTGCGTACGCGTAATACGCTATGCTGCTGGGACATTCGCAAGTGCCTCTCGGTCCAGGTGTCCCCCGCGGCCCCATTGCTCCTGGGACAACGTACACGTAATTGGTCATTAATGTATGTAATGTAATTTTTTCGCATTTCTTTACGGTTAGCAAACTGTTGTTGTCAAATTTGCTCAAATGATAATAACTGCATAAAGTGCAAGTCAAACTAAAATATTATTTGAATAAATTTACCTTCTCGACCAGGATCTCCTCGTTCCCCACGC
Source organism: Agathymus mariae mariae (assembly GCA_018251895.1). Classification (NCBI taxonomy): domain Eukaryota; kingdom Metazoa; phylum Arthropoda; class Insecta; order Lepidoptera; family Hesperiidae; genus Agathymus; species Agathymus mariae. The sequence goes on from DWPT01001548.1 coordinate 9,365, forward strand.
CTGCCATCTCTACCCGGTGGGCCAATAGGACCTGATGAAATCCATTGATATCGATAAGAACTTAACATTTTTTGAACTAAAATTTTCCCAATAATACGTACAATAATACGTATACAACGTAGAGGCTTAATAATAAGATGATTATATCTTAATTTTCTATTTTTCTCATCTCTTTTCCTTCTTTGTTTCTCTTTCCGCAGAAGCAGCTCCTCGTGGCGGAGGTCACTGGACTCAGTACCATATAGTTTAATCCTCGCAGTACTCGTATGTGGTATTAAAATCCTTTACCTGCCTTCCTATGATTCACCTTTTTGTTAAGTAATCCAGTGTTTCTAAGAAATAAGGGACCTATTTTATTTCCCTTTTTCCCATCACTGACTACAAGATAACTTCCTTGCACGTGATGCACCCTGCTGTCCAACAGACGAGACTATGGCGAACGGTCCCTCCTCTTGGATTCGCCATTGTACCACCCAGCTTAATTTTTACCCCATGGCTAATTACCACCTCCTTCTAAATCTTTGTAAAAAATCACACACAACACAATATGTAAATTCTTTTTCCATATTCTTGTTGCGTGTCTGAAAGTAATAAGTAATAAGCGAGTCCTCCGTTACTATCTTAGCTAAGTACGCATCATCGATGACTTCGTTGTCGTGGATGGATGTGGGCTGATTTTACCATTCGCCATCAAGTGGCCCGTCTACACGTTTGTTACCGATATGTTCGTAGTCATGAGCTACTTGAAAAGTGAAGAAAATCGATTATGAATCTGTTAAGATATAAGAAAAATGTCTAACGAAAAAGTTTAAATATTAAACAAACCTGGTGATCCCCTAGGTCCTTCAGGTCCCTGTACTCCAACTCCTTCAGATCCCCGCTCGCCCTTGTCCCCTTTGTCACCCATTGTTCCTGGGCTTCCAGGTCTACCGGGCTCGCCGGGCTCCCCAGGGAACCCTCGAGGGCCTATTGAACCTGATTCTCCCGGTAAACCTGGAGGTTATCGATGACTGTTATTGGAATACTTTATCGCTAACGATGGCGTTATAAAAAAAATATTATGAATATGATAAAATATTTTTTAAATGCTTATTTCATTTTACCTGGTGCCCCAGCTGGGCCCGGTCTTCCGGGAGGACCACGTCTCCCTGCGACGGGTGATGCTGTGTTCACCATGAATGACGCAGTAAACTCTCTTATACGATCTAGTAATAGAAACCAAGTGAGATGACAACAATTAATATCTCCCTAATTCTAGTTTAATCTTTATTTTCTTAAAGAATAAAATTTTACACTTCAAGAGATATATTTATGATAACTAATGTATTACACAACAATTCATAAATGAGGGTACATATAACGTTTCACATCATGCGATAACATGAATCGTAAACCGAACGGCATCGTTCAATGATCAAGATACCGTTTGACTGGAAGTGACAAGGTGAGCGTACTTACTAATAATATAATACTAATAATATAATAGAGAATGTAGGTAGTATAAACGTTTGTGTTGCTCTGCTAGCAAAGATTTGTTTTATTCAGATTTTCTCTTGGTAAAATCAAACATGGATACATTATAATAAGAGACTAAAAGCAAAAATCGTATCTACTTTACTGGCACCTATATACAATATATAAAATGAATTAACGACTATTCATTCATAAATAATAAAATAAATATATATTTTTTACATAAATGTATTTTGTATATGTATCATAACTATATATGTAATAATATACAACAGTCTACTATTTTCCCTTATATCAAAGATGGGTAATGATAATGACCATAAAAACCTCAGGAATAAATACAAAAATTTGGCGCAGTTACTTCGTCTGTTTATTCAATAATACGATATATGTATTACGTTACAAACAAAAAACCTAAAGGACTTCCAAAAAATATCCAGCGTGGCTTTCAGAGAAATCCTCTATCTTAGTCCACAGCAGTAGCAAAACCTCGACGGTCGACTGTAATGCTTGTTATATTGTGTGTTATCACATATGTGTGTGCTCACCTGTTATCAGGCTCTCGCACATGTTCCTTACATCTGACTCCGTTATCTGAGGTACCTGAAAATATAATTATAGTTTATTTTTTTAAATTACTTACAACGACGCATTAAGTAAGGTCACGAATTAATATATAATACAATATTTCATACAATCCACTAACAGAGACCTCTATACCGATCAATCCAGAGTGCGGAGTGGACGCGTTCCCAAATCTCTAACAGCGTTTAGGGAACAGCATTGTGGGTAACCAAGTTCTCGGCTAAAGGCTAGTTCCAATAATTTTCCTCACTTAAAATAATTTCTGCTGAATAAAAGACCTATACTATAGCAACTGTGACATTTTTGCGTGTCAATATACAAAGATATCTTTGATTCTACCTATAATCTATATTCTTCCAAGACCAGGATTCTGCCAGAATCTCCTGGGGTCTGTAAGTTCATATGCTAAGGAAACAATCCAATAAATAACCAGTAAAAAAGGATAGATAGGAAACGAGACAAGTATCAACTAGTTCAATTATATACTATAAAATTGATATTAACATCTTTAACTAAATTTAAATTACTTACATGATTGACAACGCTAGGTCCAGGTAGCCCAGCAGGTCCAGGTTGCCCAGGACTACCCGGGATACCATCCAGCCCATCTCGCCCTGGCATCCCATTCAAACCTGGATCTCCTTTCTAAAATACACGAACTGTTTTTTTTACTCTTGTTGCCAATGAGTTAAAATGAAAATCTTTTGCTAGTACGCATTGGCATTTATGCCGTTCAGATCCTAAATTTAAGGTATTCTTTACCTACCTGTTTTTATGTTAATAACTAAATTCGACTTTTTTTTGTATATGGATGACATGTTACGGCTTAACTGTTGATGCTCGTGAGTGTAACGAATCCCTGCCATACTTTCTTTCCTCGTGGTGTACCTTGTTGAATAACTAGTGAGACAATGTGCGAGGTTCCTTGTTGAAAGCCGCTGGTCTTTGTACCAACTGCCCTCCCTACTGTACCCCTGGTAAAGAACTTTACCTGCCTGGCTAGTTACCACCCTCCAACAAGTCACTTTCAATTTGACATGTCTTATGGTTAACGAAACTGTCAACAAGTTAATAATATACCAAGAAACGAGACAAATATATTTACATAATGTTCTACTGAAAACGACAAACAAAATAACTAAGTCATTTCTAAAACATGGCTGGAGGAAATTACGGCGAAAATGTAGACGAAGTTTGAATCCTTGAACAAAATCTTTGTCACGTTCGCTCAAGTTTGTTTCTTAGATTCTAAATGAAACATTAAATTTTCAGAATCCAAGAAACTTTACAGATATAACAGGCGGTGCCCGTGTTGCTTTTCTAAACGTATAAATTTATCATAGCAAATTAAATTTCACCGTTAAAATAGAAGACACTGAAGTCACCAACTTTACGATTTTTGTGTACACAAAAATTTATTGTTTTACTTATAGAAAGTGACCCGGCACAGTTTTGCACCGGTGCAATCTACTAGCGAGGAAAATGAGAAGTGCGCTTTATCCAACCAGATCTATCATTGAATCTATTGAATAAGAAAATTACATCCAAAATTAGCATCATTATATTCGGACAAAACGGTCGCACCGTTGTTAAGTGATTCTTTACATATGCGGCAATTGATATTAATTTATACAGATTGCTTATTGTGGGCGTTAAAAGTGTCAGAATTCAAATAAATCTATATATATTGTCATTTTGTCAGAATGGTTCACATCTAGTGTAAATGTAACTACAACTCCATCTATTGGAATCTAGTGAGAATCCGATAGTAGGTTTGTAGTTAATTTCTTTAAGAAATTCAATAATCTTTCTTTACACGATAGCATGTGAAGTCACCAAAATTGCAGGTTATCTGTCGAAATAGCTATAAATATATTAGAAGCTATAAACATCTAGGTAAAGCCTAATTTAGGGCTTATTTTAAGCAGGTTTTTGTATTTGTACCTACCTGGCCTTGTACTCCTGCAGGACCAGGCGGTCCCATTACCGCGACTCCTTGTGAAGCTACTGCTGATGTTCCAGGAGGGCCGGGTAAGCCCATCTGTCCTTGAGGGCCTTCGGGACCCTGTAAATGTACTTTAGAATTTTATGAGAAGTTTTTATTACGTTTCTTCCCTTCAACGTTAACGCACATTTTCAAAACGGTTGTAAAAGTAAAAAAGACAATAATTTAAAAATACTTAAATGATTTTGCACTTACATTTGATTCGGACATTGTTTGTTCTACTATCATATTTGCATTAAATGAGCATTTACTCACCGGTGGTCCTTCAGCTCCTCTTTCCCCTACCGGTCCTTGAGGTCCAGGTAATCCTCTATCACCAGGTATGCCTGGCAAGCCTGGAGGACCCGGAACACCTGGTGATCCCTATAAAACAATTGATATTACCACAGTTTTTATCAACTCATCTCACGCAAGAGATTTGATTTTTGACGAATTGCCATTGAGAGTAGTTAAACAATCTTGTTGGTGAAAATCCGAAGAAACTCGATATAAGATGTCAAGGAAATCAATAGCAATATCTACTAAATATCACGTATCAAACACAGAATCTCTAGAAAAAACATAATTCACCAAGCGACAACACAAAATGCTATTTTGACATGTGACACTACGGAAAATATTTAAAACATAGAAAATAAAAAATATATATATCAAGACAGTATGACAAAGAGGCATCAATCGGTTATTAATATTGTGATGTGAAAATATACTTAGACCGTATGAACCACGATACTATAAACACAGAAGAAAAAAGATTAAAAATATTCTTAATTTGGTAATATCGATTTACGTCTTTTCCAACTGGACCAGGCGGTCCTCTCATGCCGGGCTCCCCGTCTCGTCCAGGACGTCCTGGATCACCCCTGTCTCCTTTAGCTCCTAAAACATACAACGAACACTATTCCAAAGAAGATTATTATTTATTTATTAATCATTGTATTTTTTTTAATGTAAATTGCCGACAAACGAGCAGACGAACCATCTAATAGTAAGTGATCGCCGTCGCCTATACGTTGTCGGAGAAGAAACAAAGAAGAAAAAAAGAAAGCAAGATATAATTAAGAAATCCATTGTAAGGCCAAATACAATAACTACAGAACAAAATTATAAGTCCCAAAATTACATGAGCAGGTAATTTTATACATAAAGACTTGACAACGCTACCAACTGATGGTAAGTGGTGACGAATATTTAATTTTTAAGTCCAAATTTTGAATAATATTTTTCATCGCCTCAAGATATTGTAAAATAAACAAATTCAGTTGAAACTTGATAATCTCAACACCTGATGCACGGATTTTCATGCGCTTATTAAAGACAAATAATAATAATAAATTTAAATGCACCGGGCAAACATTAAATATTTATTAATTACCTGATAAAACAAATAACAACGGCTTCAGGTGAGTTTTATATTAGCGACTCGTAACCGCCTTCACTCCGCTTTGGAAAATTTCGTAGCACCAAATCCATCTTATGGGATGAAAGAATTCTACATTGCGGCCGATAAGATAAACCCCAAATACACTAAGAATCATCTCAGTCAATTCAATGATCTAATTTTAAACATAAACAGACAGACAGACAAAAATTGCAAAAAGAAAATGTATAGAACTTGGTATTGTCAAAAAAGTCTACCTATATTATAAAATTTACAAAATATATTACATATACGACAATATTGCAGTTTCATTATTAGTTTGGAAAAGATAATTGACGAACCTAGAATTAGCGAGGTATTGAGACTGGCTGCCGCTCCTGGAGGTCCGGGTGGACCCCTTTCACCACGTGGACCTTGAAGCCCGGGAGGGCCAGGTAGACCCTGCGAAAAACATTTATATGAAGATTTTTCCTCAAAATTCAAAGGAACCATTTTGCCGCACTTTCAGCGAACTATCATTAGACTTACACTAAAACATTAAATTATGTTTGTCTAGTGTGTTAGTAGTAACTAACAACGCATTGCGAATAACACATAGTTTCACAAAAAAACGACTTCACTTTGAAGAAGGCAAATTTGTTGGATTCATCTCGTTTGTTTCATGTTTATGGATGGAATTTTAATTTTCCAATTTAAGTGTGACCAATCGGGGAGTATATCTTTTCAAATAAAAAAGGAATTTTCCAATTCGGTTGATAAATGACGTAGTTCTGACGTAACAAACATACAAATTGAAAAATACAAAAGAATTGAAAAGTCTTCCTTTTTGAAATTGATAAAAATAATATCTTTCAGAAGATTACCAAACACTAGGAATAGAGCTAGTCCGAGATTGCCTGAAAAGTCAATTTACATGGTTAGACAGCTGTCGATAGGAACTGCTTCAGTGTTGACATGGAATTACAAACACTTCATCTGCAAATGGACCTCCGAAGCGTGATAGATTCACGATAGAAGCTTAACAGAAGCATGATACATGAGTAATGTATCTATAGTCGTAGTGCTATTAACGCTTCTTACTTTTTATAAGAACTTTCATATCTTTTCTTTGGTAAATTATTAGACCCCAGCCGCAATAGATCGAGTTCGTGAGTAAAAATGTGTATCTATCTTTATGTATTGATGATATAATTAGAATTATTATAATTAATATAAAATAATTATCATATTTGCATTACATATACCCTATGTCCATCCGAAATGTACCTTTCAAATGTTAAGCGTATTTTTCAAGTAGGTGCCGTGGCCTGAAGATTACCTTCTGCACATACCTGTACAAACTCACAAAATTAGCACTCTCTCTATATAATATTACTATAGTAAGGCAAGTAGGGACGTTTAAACACGCAGTAAGGGATATATTAGTTACACCCGACCGGCCGTTATCTGGTGAAATTACCCAAATGAATTAATTCAATTTTATCAACGTTTTAATACACTACATTAATCGTCTGGATCCATTACATAATCAGCAGAGCTAAAACCTACAGAACAGCTTGTAACCAAAGGAAACTATGGTATAGATTACTACATAAATGAAAAGGACTCCCGTAAATAACAGTGCCGCAACCTTATTTAGTAATTATATAGCTTTTGCAAACTTATTTAGTAATTGCCATATTACGTTGTTTTAAAGGTGTGCTCATTGTTAAGGCACCTTATCGAAATCATTAAATTATTTTGAATTTGAACTTCAACAAATCTTCGTTTCGCACACATATCGTATTCGCTAACGAAAACGGAAAGTTTGTTCAACTCGACAGCTGGCCCGTCGATCACAGAACGAATCGAACACGCCTTTGCACTTTCTCAACAATTTCTAGTTTAGGAACTGCCTGAAGAATTTTAAGATACATTTATAAATATTTACGTGTTGCAATAAGAGAATTGTGCTTTAGTAAATGATTTATCCAGTAATTTTACCAAAAAAACTGTAGTCGACAAGCTAGCAGACGGGCAACCTGATGTTAAGTGGTCACCACCGCCCATGGACATCGGCAAGACTACAGATATCACTGATGCGTTGTCGACCAGGAAATGAGAAGAGGGTAAGAAAAAAGTACTGGCTCTCAAGTGCCCAGCCTTAACACGACGAACTCAAGCCGGAGGGTGGTAGCTAGTTAATATTATTAATGACTTGATAATAATACTGATAATATAATTGAATACCTTTAGCTGCAGACACTTACATTTTTTCCGTCTGCGCCCGGTATCCCAGCTAACCCGACCAAACCGGTGTCACCCGGTTCCCCTGTGAATAAAATTAAATCACTCAAATATTACTATCCGAAGTGTACGAACGTAATCTTACGACATACATAACGTGTGAGAGTACATTTTGTGCAGAGGTGTCTATTCGAAATTATTAGAAACTTTTTATCCGTTAGTTTCAGATATCCGAAATGCTTTTGAAAGTATTGATTTAAAAACGAATACTGATGCAGTAATATAAATATCAATGAGGAAGCTCGTTTATCACATGATCAAATTAATAATATTTAATAATATTTTGTATGTTAATTTATTTTTGAAAAATACAGATGGCGTTACTGACGGTGTAGATGTCAGCTTTAATTAAAAAAATATGGTAAAGTCTTAAAACTATATTTAAAAAACTTGAAACATAATTATATTTGGAGTCACGTACCTTTTTGCCCCGGTTCCCCCTGATTTCCCTTGGGGCCCCGCCGACCGGGCTCCCCCGGTGGCCCTGGCTGTACGGTCACCTACAAAATTGAGAATTAAACAGGTTCTTTTAAAACATCAAATATTTTCGTTGTCGGAACAAACAAACATTAGGGTGTTGATCGAATAGTGCTAGCTCAGTGGTTCGACTGCACGGGAGATACCAGTTTGAGTTCTGTAAGAACATCTAATATTTAAATGATGCGCCTATTGCACATTAAACATCGATGAACGAAAACTTATTGAGAAAACCTGCACTCATGGCAGTTATCGGTAATGTCATTGTCTGCAAAGTCTCCGGTCCATACTCAGCTGCAACCGATGGCTTGGAGTGTAGCCTTAATCCATCTCGTTGTGAGAAGAACCCTGAGCCCACCAGTGGAGAATGCGGGTTTTTTTATGTGTATAAAATCTATTTCTGTTTCAAATAACAACAAAGAAAATTACTAACATTACCCGACCGTCCCGGAGGACCCAGGTCTCCCTTCTCTCCTTTCAGACCTGGCGGTCCCTGAGGCCCTGGTTGGCCTGGAGCTCCTCGCATACCCTACAAAATATGATTATTCTTAGTAGGAGCATTCAGAACTTGGACGTAATAATTAATTGGGGTGATAAAGATGGTATGAATTGGAGATACAAACTTAATAAATTATATAAAATGACAGATCAGCGGTGCGCGGCAGTAAAATATATTTCTTCAATATATCACATTGGTTATTAAATTAGTAAAAAGTTTAATAACTATTCATTATTAACTTGAACAAGTAATTGAATTTAATTTACAATATATAATTGTTTTTCACAATAAACATGCTTTGAAAA
>DWPT01001549.1:0-18373 GCA_018251895.1 Agathymus mariae mariae
CAACAATAAAAAAATCTTTTCAATATATTTTTTAGAATTCTAAAATTGTGAAATAATAATTTAGAAATCTAAAAAAACGTTTTTACGGCATGTACTATTCAAAAAATATAAAAAATATTTGTTTCTTATTTTATTTATTTATTATATACAAGTAAACAATACAATAAGTTGCTCATTGGTCCCACACTAAGATTCTCCGCTTTGTACAATGACCAATGCTCCCCTCGTTGACAACATTACTTAGTTTATATTAAACAAAAGAGTAACACATGGCGCTCAACATATACTATACTATATATAGCTGTTAAAGTATATAAAAAAGAAACGATTTGTTATCATTACAAAACTGCTTGTGAATCATTTATTACAATACACATAACTTCACCGTTACCTTATTATGATGTGTTTGATCGTGTGTTAACATATAATATATAATTCGTGTGAATTATAAACGAGCCGTTTTTCTCTATTTACCCGTTAGGCGTTTAGAAAAGGCCATGTTTATAATGTACTGGTAGACTAAAACTAGACTATAATCGGGTTTAACAATTAACTATTATACAAATATATTTGATATATAGCATACATACATTAAAACAATGTACGTTTCAAATGGAAAAATAATATTTTAAATAGAGCAGGTGGTTCAGGAGATTTCCTGTCGCATATAAAAACATACAAAATTCACTCCCTCTTTAATATTAGAAGGTATATATATAGACTATATATATTAGTGGTGATTAGTGCTGTCACGTAACTCACTTATTATCATTCTACTAATATAGTCAAAACTGAATTATTTCGACTGTCAATGAAAATGCTTTGCTTTTAGAAGCGATTAAAAACAACGTCCTACTGCAGTAGCAATGGCTACTAGTAACCAAACGACGCGAAAGACGGCAATATAATGCCCTCTGGTGGTCGTACAAGCAACCATTTATAGTGGCAGGGGTAATTGAGCTTAATGATCGCAGATTCCCCTATGTACACTCAAAATTCTGGTGCTTGGAAAAAATTACAAGCTAGAAAAGAGATTTATTTTTATGGTAATAGCCGACAAACGAGCAGACGAGCCAGCTGATGGTAAGTGGTCACCGTCGCCCGTGGACATCAGCAAGAGAAATATATGGAATATTTGAAATAATATATGATATATGATCGTTTACCAACGAGTAAATTCGTGGTTTTAAGAAGTTACAATATTAAAAAATTTAAAATATATTACATTTTCTATAATAAAAGACTTTTGGTTGTTTTATAAATATTTTTCGTCTCACACTGTAACAAATAATAGGTAAAGAATACACGCTTATTAAGAATAAAAAAAATGGTATTAATCTAATTTCAAATATGTGATATGTTAAATAGCATACTGTATTGTATGTGTTAAATAGCGGTATTACATTGTTGTAATACGTGATAAATTACACCGCTCTATGAACTTATGTATCTGTATTCAAAACACCCCTTCGTTACTCAGTTGATATGTTGAACAAAATATTTGTTTGAAATAATGAACAAATTACAATGAAATAATATATTTTTAATTTTATTTAGCATAATATTGTTGCCATACGACACGCTGTCGCAAGTCTTTTATTGGGATAGAAGCAAAATACAAAGTTAGCAATACAAATCTCGCTGTCCAATCTAAATTGGTTACGTCGTAAATGCGAGGACATCCTAATGCATTAAATGCCTCAGTACATGTCAAGTCGATGGACGTACAAGAAATAATGCAATGCATGTTCCTTTGCTTTATGGATAGAGCTTGTGGCACAACTATAACAGGAGATATCGACCCGTGAAGCTCGGGAACTTACGAACGGAAAACTTACTTCCCATCAATTACTAGCGGCCCCGTCCAATTTTGTTCGGGTTGGACTATTAATTATATAGTACATAATTATTTAAAAACTTCATATTTTTTTGCCTTGATTAGACATCGTTAGGTTAATTATATGTTATATATAACATCTATTTTATATCTGCGCAATCGTGTGTTCATTAAGATCAGTCAAGCTGTTCTTCAGTTATCTGAAGGCATACAGAGAAGCTCAACAGTTTTGTATAGATTTTGGAGAAGTCATTATAAAAGCTTTGAATTTTCAACAAATTTATTTCCGCTGTATAATACAACTATATAGTTTTTTTTATTTTTGACGTCTGCTTAATTTTTTTAATCTTTTTATTGCTTATTAAGAAGCCTGTATTTAGGAGTTGACTTTAAGACATGGATGAAGATAGGTAAATGGATGGATGAATGTAACGGAGTTTCTTGTAACATCTATCCATAACACCTTTTACGCAAAGGTAGTAAAATAAATTTATAACCCAAACTATTACTACAATTTGATCTTAGCCAAAAGGCCGAGATTTTTGTATACCGATAGCATAACTTTTTGTGAGTACATAAAATCTTACGTCTTAAACGTAAGGTAAAAAAAACCCAAACCATTATTATTTGTCTGTATTTTAATATAGGGAGGTACTTAGGTACGTTTGATGTCAAGTTTGATTGTTGTATAAGGCGTACATAAAACGGCTAATAATTATTTGAAACATTCTCCGAAATATTCTCATATATGTAAAAGTTTGACGGATAAGAAGCGTCTTTCGCTCAGCTCTCAGACATCCATCCTCAATATGCCGCATTGTTTATTCAAAAACTTTTATGATTGAGTTTTCGGATTGAATTCGAGGGAGAGTTGTGCTTTGTGAATATTGAGAGTTAAGATTTAGAAAAATGGCGAACTTACTTTTTATATTGATATTTTAGATAGTAAAAAAAATATTTGTGTAAAACAAAAAAAATATTGTTAAAAAAGTCAAATATGTTCGACTGAAGAAAACACACTATATGTTTAAAAAGTACTTTTTTTAAAGTGTTTATCAAATAGCTTTTCTTTTTAATTTGTTCTGTTATATAAAATGTATTTAACTTTCTATAATTTATTTTAGTAATCTATAGTAAAGAAATGTATTAAATTTTATTTAAGTTATTAATTTATTACTCGATTGTTATTCATGTATTACTAACTCTACCTGTAAGTCCTTATTTATGACATTATCGATTCTGAAGATGATCAATTATAAATTCAGATATTAGATATTACTTTCAAACTTCCAAATTCGTATTTAACTCCAATAAGAGTTACAGAACCTCAACAGTTGTCAAAATGGTCATTCATTTGTTTTAGCGTCATTTGATTTAGTTCGACGTCGTTTTCGTCCACGATTATGTTTCCGAAGTGACACCAGCGCCGTAGGTACAACCCGAAGAATCGATGGTGTTGATCGAATCGGCTATCGTTACGGAACGTACGGTGCGTTGTTTTTGGTTCGAACAGTTCCGTTATGGAATTTTTTAAAGAGTGAAGAACAGTTGGTATCAGCAAATGCAGATTGCGGTAGATTTAAACAACGCTTTAATAATTCTGAGAGCAGTTTACACTGTCAATCTCAGTTGATATAATTTAAAAATAGTCTTTGTACCATATTGGAGCAGCATAAAATCTCATGATAATTGGAATAGCCATCAACTTGTCCACCACCTCGGTCACGACAAAACCTTGTTCTGTCGTGACCGTTGGAAGGCTGTTGACACAAGTACAAACGCAAGTTTTTAATCCTTCCAGCCCGTGTGTATCTCGATGAAGTAACTCGTTTATGAACTTGTATTTGTCAATCTGATCGCAAGGTTGGTTTCTGTCAATAAAAATGTTTGCGAGGATGCGCATCCTAGCTTAAATATTTCTATTGTCTGATGGCCGACAAACTGTGTGCAATCAAATATATAACAATAACAGTATTGTTGGAGCATGCTTCTGTTTAAAACTAGAGGAAAATTTAATTATTTTGTATCAATATGAAATAAATTTCACTTAATCAATATACATTTATCGTTAAACCATTTATACATAATCCATATTACTCGCACTACTCGTACTAGTACTAATGCGAACGTAATAGTTTGAGGTCGGGGAAGGACATAGAAATTTGAAATGAAACAGTGAAACAAAATCCTCAGCACATCTTTTGAAACAACATGGCAATTACAAAGTAAGTTTAAACCTGCGCGGACTTGAATTCGTCACTGTTGTTTCCAGGCTTGCAATTAATATGTTCATCTATACTTTAATAACCTTTACCTATAAGCTTAACCGACGATTAAAAGTTCGTATGAGTAAATCATGTATCAAATTTGGAATCAAATTAGTATTAATTTACTTTGTGACTATGCGGTTAACACTCGTAGAGTCTACCAATTCTAATGATACGCCGTTCCGGTGCGAAACACGTGTTGGTGACGGTATGTATGTTGGTATATACTTTTATTTATCATAACTGCATGTTTTTCTTTGTGGGAGGGTGGGAGGTTCTATGCATGTATGGAAGTATATACCACAATACATTGTGCGTGTCGGATTGTTGCAAAGTAAATCAATACTAATTTAATAACAATGAATTTTCGTAAAGCAACCTGATACTATCAACTAAATTTGGAATAATTTTATTAGAAATCCAAGTCCCGTAAAAGTACGATGAACCTTTTCAGGGCGATATGAAGACGTAAATAAATTGTTTATCTATTAAATGTTTTATTTTTATGATAAAGTTATAAAAAAATTAAAAACAATAATAAAATTTGCCTTTAATTGAATCAATATTACATTATGAATACTTACGAACGAACTATGTATGGTAAAAACTATTAATAAATGAACGTTCGCTTCAATTAATTAATTTAGTGTTCCCTATGCAGCGGGTGGCGTACACGTACACATACACGAATGAGACGCAAATACCCACGACCCAAGATCTTGTGTATTTATCTGTCGCATTAATATCTGCTCAGTTTGAGAAATCGAGTTTGATTACCGTAACAGTCTTAGAATCCACTAATAACGCTCCATTTTGGGGTGAAACACATTTTGGTGGTGATGCTATGGATTTTGGGGTGTACTTTCATTTTTAGTCAGTGCATTTTAGTTGCCGGGGAGATGCACGCCTTTTTATTTATTACTAGTTAACTGCTTTCGCTTCGCTTCAGAACAACTACCCCTTACACTTAGAAATAGTCTGTATTGTATTTAAACTGTGTTTTTCTCATTACAAATTATATCATTATTTATAACTTTTTCAATTATTGACGGATTGCAATAAAACTTTTAGTATTAAGTGACGCTTACTGGAATACAAGACAAATAGACATACAGACAAAAATTCTAACAGCTATTGTTTTGGGTTCTATTGCGTTAATAGAGGCCTCCGATAATAAATTTTCTCATATACCTTTAATGTACAGAAACAGAATGTTAGAATTTTATTATATGTATAGAGAAGTGTTAGATGGTAAAATAAACTAACGTAAACATAAATGATAACTAACTCAAACATAAACGATAAACATTTTCCCAACAAATATACATAACACTGAAAAGTACTTAATGCTAAATTATTACCAGACAAGATGTAAAAAGTTGAACCAAAATCTTAAAGAGCCCGGTATTGGGAACTAATAAAACTTTTCCGAGCACAATTTTGCCAACGTTGAATAGATTCTGTTGAGTCATGAATAGCTAAGTCAACGCGAGTCATGAATAGCTAAGTCAACTAATGGTCGTCGGTTACTTACAATTCCAGACGTAGTTGCTAGAAAATTGATGGTTGTGGAGTTTTTTTATTGGTGTCAGATGATAATAACGTCCCGACGGGATTTCCTAGCCCGGAGGTTAAGATGTACTCAGGTCTATTGCTCTTCGGGTCTGTGTAATACGCACAATTCATTTTTAAGTTACATTCTAAAGCCAAGTGATTAAAGTTGAACGCTTATTGTTAAGTTCATGTCAGTCATATCACTCGGGAATATTAACCTTACATGCATGAACTATTACATAGTGGAATAAAACGTTCTAAACTTACTTTTTTATTTTCATTATTAGTTGATAATGCTTTACACTTCTAAAGTCATAAAACCGTGTTCACAATTCAAACTTTGAAATTTTATGAACGGCAATTTTGCAAGAAACCTGCTATTAATAGAATTTCAAAATGATTTTGTTATGGAAATTTAAGAATTTATTTTTGCTGCTGATAAAATAAATTCCATTACTCATCCCGAACCTATTGAAAGCCATGGAAGCCTTCACTGTGCATTGTCCAATACGTGCTAGGCCATTTTTAAGAGCATGTATTTTTTGTTCTGGATTTTATGCCGGTATATAAATAAAAATCGTTATTTTACCACTGTTTATGCCTCAGAAGGAGAACTGCCAACTGTTCGTTAACTTATGAATTATGTTTAAAAAGCAATCTCCTAGTTAGATATATTTCTATAACATCACAGTCGTAGTGTCGTAGTGTGAAAGATACTCACACAACACGCCAAACCAACAGCGGTTATATTTAAACTAGATTAAACACAAGGAGGTATAACGCAAGAACAGCTCAATGACTGTTATGTAACGCTGACAATCAGGCGGTTTATTGTGTCTTCGGGAGCACAGAAGCGTTTAATTAAATTTACCCCGTAGCAAAGCCGATAGTGGCCTAACCTACGAAGCTAAGGGTCCCGGTGTCGATTGCAGACCAAAGTAAATATTTACGTGACAAATAAATGTTTGATCTTGGGTCATGTGTGTTTCTGACGTCTATTTGTGTACTTCGATGTCGCTAGTAACACAGGTAATCCTGGTATATACATTGAGTTTTGAGGTTTGAGTGTATAAACATTTTATTATTACCTCTAGCATCCTATTACCGACAGCCCTGTCCTGTTTGCCCAAACAGTTGCTTCAATCGCATCAAACCTTTTATATTGTTGTGTAACAAACGAACGCTCAACTCGATCTTTCACCTACAATCGTCGGGCAATGTGCGCTTCGATTTCGATCAAATTGAGATAGAAACCTATTTTACTATGTTCATTAGAACATTTTAGCAAGCCGTGGGTATTATGCTAATCCTACCGAATAGCAAACATAACAGTGAACTCAGTTCGGATTAACGTTCTTTCTACGTGTTCAGAATCTGTATATACTTAGGTTAATTATATACCAACATACCAAATTATTTATATAATTATATACTAACGTATATACCTCGCGGGTTCAAAGTTTACTTGATAATAGTCATATGTGAGCTCAAAAGGTGAGCTGAGGAGTTTCTTTCGCGGTTTCTTCTTATTTTTGTTATAGTACCTTTAGAAACGGTAGTAGAAGCGAAAAAAACGTGCATGAATGTATTTACAAAATATGTTATGGATTAATTGATGTACAAATAAAATGTGAATATTTTTACCGGTATTGTAACTGAAATTGATGATGAAGAAAAGTACTACTTAGATGGATAGTACAACGCTATTTATTTTTCGTCTCACGGCAACTTTATCGAGTCTCTGCTGATTTTATCAGTCTTTTGTGAACGGTATTCAATGCGATAAGTCATTTGCATTTGAATAGTCTTTGCTACGGGGTAAAATATAAATCAGTTTAGGCAAACAACCTGGACAAAGAACAGAGCTGCTGCGCAGAAATTATTAAGGCAAAAAGAATATAACGTGAAGGAAAAAGAAATTGAAAAGAAGACAAAATGGCTTTAAAAGAGTGCAAATTAGCATACGGGCTGCAAGAAACATATGTAGGTACATCACAATCAAACATCGCATCGTGTTCTCTGGAACAGTGTCGTGGAGTTTGCGGTACGATTAGGTGCTTTAAATGCAAGGTGACACGCATGCATGTTCTGTGTTGGGCTGAGAAAAATTTTTTTCGGTTTTACTTTTATGTGAACTAGTTTTTTACTAGCTGCACCGAGTAGGCGTGTAATTTTGGCGCGGCACCATGGTAGGAAATGTATCGCCGTGCCACTTTAAGATCCACTAAGTGTGTGTAGCACTTAGCGGGCTGGTATATAATTTATGAAATACTTAGACCGATGCGCGTTACAAACGCGGCCGGGGAATCCCAGAGAATATATGTATTATTACAGTGAAAGACATTGTAACGGACGCCCAACTTTTATCTTGCTTTTTATTTTTATTAGGTAATTTTTAATTTATAGCCCGACGGCGTATGTAAGTTACAAGAAATCGATCGAGAACAAATGTTGGGCATGTACGATAGTTGGATGGGTGACTATTGTTGGCGAAATCTTTGGAACGTTTCCGTGTTCGCATCAAAAAGTGAAGTTAAATATTACGATTGCAGACGTCGAAGTCTACTCTCTACTTACTTCTGTTGTGCTAAAGGAATAATAATAAATCATGTTCGATTGTTATGCTTGTAAATGTTTGTTAACACACAGAGCAGTTGCTGAACCATGTTGGAGGCTTTTAAGTGGCATATAAACTTATTTAATCAATACGGAGCAGCGTAGTGAGGTGTGTGTGTATCTACTTGCGATGTGGGAATCTTCAAGAGGAGAATGTATAAGGCTTTTATAAGTTAGTGCGTTCAACATCTTAGACTTCATCACCACTTACCATCAAGTGGGACTGTTGTCGAGCATTAACTATCTTGTGTAAAAAAAAGTACGTTCTAAGCAGCACGTCTAAAGCAAAGAGCAGGCATGTCTTAAAGTGACCGACAAATTAGCCTATGGCAATAATTAACAATGTGCCTAAAAATTCGGAAAGGAGAAGATCGTCTTATTGTGATGTAACATAGGATAAAATATCTAAAATTAATGCTTTTATAACTTTTTAACGGGTTGGAGAAACGTCAGATAAATTATCGGTTCCATTATCGGTTACACACAATAAATTTGAATCTACCAGCCGGACTATGTTTAAAGATATTTCGAAGATCCAGCAAAGCGATTCGTTATAAATATGTATACGATAATAGGGTTAACATATAAAAAAATACTACTGTGTAATTTGCATAAAGCAATAATTTCCAGTTAACTTTTGCAAAATAAGTAAAAACAAAATAAGTAATAATAATGTGATGACATAAGACGATCGACAGAAGTGAATCTTTTATGCATAGTACGTGGATTTATTATTGAATACAAGCGCAGTAAAAATAATAATTCCAATCGTGATATTCTTTAATCTCCCTATTAAGATTCAGAAGCTAAAGATCAGTGTACAATCATAGCAACGGTGTTGCCATCACTCGGGACACGTGCTTACACTATCATCTGTGGTAGGAAATCGCCGTAATATCATTGTATTAGCAATGTATTTAATATATTCTGTCCATTATGGATAGAATATTCGATATTCAATAAATTTGACCCCTTGTTTGAAATAGGCCTAATGGAATCTTATTCGTTGGCTTTCTACTGCATACAGAATGGAGAAACACGGTATAGTAAGCCAAACCATTCAAGAAGGCCCCAAGGGGCTGCTATGAATGTACAGCTGTCATCAAAGTTGTTTAATAAACAGTAAGTTGATATCGCTGAAATTTTTGTTGAATTTCATTATGTAACTGAAATAAACCATCAGCTGGGCTTTTGTACTTAAGCATTGACTTATAAAAAGAAAAAAAAAACAAACACTACACAAAACTCTTTAACGTAACAGTGGGTTACCTAAAATATAAACGAAATTGTTGAAATGTCTACTGATTTATTTCGGATAGTAAGTAGGGTATATTTTCGTTGTTAAGTTGTTAACATAAATTGTAAGCGTAAAAACGGTGAATTCCTTTGGCCTGGAATAAAAAAAGATATAGCTGTGAGACTATTTAAATATTCCTGTATTGTTTGCGGAAATCTAAGGAGACTTGATTAATACGGGGTGTTAGGCAAACTGTACTGATGATACCTTTGATGACGAATGAGAAAATGAGTGAAAAAATCGATTTGGATGAAAAAGAAATAGTTTTTTTTTTCAATGTTTTATTTGCACTATTCACGCTTTATCGCGTTAGTACAGCTAACAGAAACTATAATTTCATAAAAATTCATCTCTTTACTCTTAAAAAAAAATCAACAATGTAATTCAACATCAAAACAGCTGACCGCGGTTCATCGCTTGAGCGCCGCGCGCACTTGTGCCTATCGCGGCGGCCCGCAGTTGGTACCTACCTAATCGCAAACTGCCGACTACGCCGTAATAACCAATAACAGTAATCACTTTGTCTCTACCTACTATTTTCATTTGAATTCACTGGTTGAACAAATCAAGTACCGTATTCAATTCTCCGCTGTTGAAAATTTTACTTAAACACAATTTTAACATGAACAAAGTCAGGATTTTTAATCGATCGCGTATATATGTTTATAATTCCGTATTCAGTTATGTACCTATTCAGATCCGTTTTGTAATAAGTTATTTAAAAGAATGTAATGATCTAAATCCTCCATGGCTCTAATAAATTTTAGAAAGATTAAATTTACCTATTTTACTTTATCCTGTTGCCATATTTAAAGACACTAAACACGTACCTATTAGGCATTATTAAAATAATCAAAACCAAACAAAACTTAAAAACAGCTATGATGCATGCAATAAAATTAACCGCCTTTAATTATTGGCGGGGGCTAGAAGCACATACTTAAAAATGATTTTGCTTATTATCTAACTCTGCTCAATACAGTGCATTGGTATTTTTGTTCAGACACGTGCTGCCCTGTCGGCGAGTTTAAAGGATTTGCATAGGGATGGATGATACGACTGAAGTATCGATAATTTTACTCGAAAGAGTATCGGCCGTAAAGTATCGATACTTATAACGATCGTTTGTTTTGTAAAACTTAGAATGAAATAAATAAAAATCGTAAAAAGTATTGGTATTCTGTATTGATGTGAAAATCTAAAGTTTATAAGTTATTCCCATTTTTAATCAGTCACAAAAATTGAACACAAACACTAAACATAAAACATAACAATGACGACAGTCAGAGGTTAGAACAACAATGATGAAATATGGTGACTGGCGGTGGTGATCAGTTTTTATCGGACATAGACAAACAGCTTATCAACTACACAATGAGGACGCAAACCGCGGTAAGGCCAGAGGAATCACTATAAAATGAAAGCTTGCTTAATAGGCAAACAAATGTATATTATAAAAGAGACACCAATAAACTATTCAAAGTAAACAGTAATTATTAAATCAAAGATAAAAATAAATAAGGCAGATGTGAAATTATAAACAATCGACTGTAAGTGTCTAAGACATTCAACGGTAAGTAATATAGGGTCGTAAGGTCAAGGCGAGGCCACAAAATATTACTGTTGTCCCGACCACAAATTACCGTACTTTACTGGCCCAATTGATTCCCAAGGCCAACGATAAGAGATCCAGTAGCAGGTTAGGTACTCAGAAAGGCGTGCAGACAATCAGGAGGGCAGCCAGGCACTAGGTGGACCGCTTTGGACTTCCATTCCTAGAAGTTTCCAGATGACGCTTACAGAAATAGCCTCCATAAGATCCAAGTTTGATGGGGTTCTTGTAACTGTATCGTTCGTACGCGTTATAATTCCATTAGGACCTAAGGAAAATTTAACCAAACAGAGTATTAGGCGTTCCAGATCTACTTAAAGAGTTTAGAACAATACAAAAACATTTAGGCGGCGAATAAGTTTAATGATTAACAGATAATTTATTTAAATCATGAAAAGAAGTGAATTATAGCGAGAATATTGAAGTTGTTTATTTAGGTATTTAAACAAAATATAATTAATATAAAAATAGAGG
Organism: Agathymus mariae mariae; assembly: GCA_018251895.1. NCBI lineage: Eukaryota > Metazoa > Arthropoda > Insecta > Lepidoptera > Hesperiidae > Agathymus > Agathymus mariae. The sequence goes on from DWPT01001549.1 coordinate 11,658, forward strand.
TTTAGGAAGCATATTTAAAATATAGTTATCATAACAGTTAAGACATGTTTAAAGGTAAACGTCAACAAATCAAATTAGATACACCATTATAGTAAAATTAGGCTTAAGTTTAGGTGAATATAATGGAAAGAATAATTGTAAACTAAGTCTTTTTGACCTTTGTGATCAACGCAACAGAGTAGTCTGAGGACACTGCCGGATTGAGTCTCAGATTGCATATGATCACGGAAAAGGAACCGTCACTGCGTAAGCGCATAACCGGCTGCGCCTTTGATCCTTGACAGATAAAATATGTGTTTAAGTAATGCTTTGTTACAATCTAGGACACCCGAGAAATAGATCTAACAAATCACAATGGCGTAATTTTAGGAGATAAACTGATTGGGTTACAATTAGAGATATCATATATCGTTACGTTATATGAAGTAAAGCCCTCCTTAATTTTAATCTTTGATCTGTAACGGTGACAATCCAATTGTAATTGAAATTTATTGCTTTGATTTCACACGTTTCACTAAGTACAACTGAACCGGCTTAAATGAAAATGTTCACATAGCACTAAATTGTAGTATACTTGGACATCAATGATTCAGTCCGGTCGGCTTTACACAGTGAATACTACAAATTGTACCTTATTTACAAACCGCAGCGAATGAATAAGCGCTTGATTGAACGAATAGTGAATGGGTTAAAGAATGAATTATTTATTTCGCGAATACAACGCATTATTTAAATTTAGGTGATTTGTAACATGAAATCCTTTAATTGTAGGTGTAGGTAGTATTCTTAATGTATTCATAGTCAGAAGATTTTAGTTTTTGTGTAACATAATTCTAACATTTACTGCTTTTAATGATGTGATTTAAACTAGAATTAATGGTTACCAATCGATGCATTAAACAGTACGATGCCATATGTCTGTGGTTACTGAAATCAATTAATTGATGGAGGGAGTCTAATTGCCATCATCATTATAAATTGAATTCGTTACAGTAAATTATTATTCTGATTTAAAGGGAAAGAGTGACATTGGTAAACTGTTATTTGGCTGTCCATATTAAGATATTGTTTAATAACTGGAATTGCTGAACTTTTACAATGATTAAAAACAGGCAAATATAAAAACATGTAATAATATCAGAATATTAAATTTCTGGATATTATTCAATCAATTTTTAACCATCATCATAACCCTATTTGAAATTCAATGTTTTACATATTATATATTTTTTTAAATTATCAAATTGAGTTATGACATTATACACGTTGCGATTGTTGTTTGATTTTAGCTCATCGCTTTAATTTATCAACCGATTACGACGTTTTGCATAATAACATTTCAAACCGTGGTTTATTCGATAGTACTTCGTAAAGTGCTGTATGACTATAGACTATACAAAGCAGAATCAAATTCTTTTGTTGTTGAATGAGGATAAGCTTATATAAGACTTCAGATAAGTAGTTTGGTAGACCAGTTTATTTAAATGAGTACGTACCGACTACTACAAGAGGTCTTCAAGGCTCCAATGCGGATGGACCATTGTATTGAGAAGTATTGTGCTGTACTTATGCATAACAGACAGACAAGAGGACGAACGGAATGGATCGGACAGTTTTAGAATTGGTTTTACCAAACACGTTTTGAAAGCTAACAACGGCTAACCATGGCTTCAAGAAATTCACAATGTGAGCCGTCCCGAGAGAAAAATCAGCATGATACTTCCAGATTTTTTTTAATAAAGTTTAAAATCAAATTGTATTATAAAAAGAGGAATTCATTATTTTATTACAAAAAAATATATATTAATTTTGAAAGTGTTCCGTTTTATTTAGTTGTATTTAATTTTATTTAGTTGGTTTTGTTTTAAAAGAGGGGATGAAATTTTTCTAATAAAAAATAAAAATTCTTCTTCAATTTTCTTATATATCCTGTGTTAAATTGGTTAATAATTTGATATTCTACGCCCATAGGTGATAGTGACCTGTATAAACTAACCATTACACTACGCGTCCACTATAACTAATCCAGATGAAAAATAATTTTATGCAAAAATGCAAAAAATATACACTTTTTATTATCTCAACTTAATTATAGCTAACATGTACATATACTTTACATACCAACATCATTTAACTATAAGGTATATTATATTCATCTAATATTAAAAATCAGGTATTGCACTTACCTGTCATGTTCACTCACTAATATCCAGGATCGACTTGTAGAGATTAGGTATTAGAATATGTAACAAAACTTTAACGCGGTTGTATCTGCGATTTCTATACAAAATCTTATCTGCTGTCAATCGTATATTTTTTAATGTTATGCATAATAAGTGTAAGGATTTAATAAAAAGTTCAACGCTGTCTTCCGTTCAGCAAAGAAGCAAATGGGCAGAGTGAAAACCACTTTCATCAGCAGCATCGACAAGTGATTGATGAGTTGACTTTCCACCTGCGAGTCGTAAATTCCAAAGCAATAATATCCCTGTTATTCTTTATTTTTATAATTTTCTTAACTGAAAGTTTGTTCATTTAACTTTTTATTAGTTTATTAATGAATATGTGGCTTATTTATAAATCACTAAATATGTCATTGAAGGAAAAAATAAAAATTCTCTTATAATATTTTTAAATCAAAATATTATTACGTAAACTTAGCATTATAATTATAAAAGTTCCAAATATAAGAACCATTTCGTCATTCACACTCAGAATAATTTGAAATGTTTTTTAGTTGTTTATTTGTTACGTAAATGTTATCATTCAAAATATACGGCATTAAATCTGGAAAAAAGCCAATAATTATGAATTTTGTAAGTCATATTTACAGTTATATACAGCATACTTACTAGCTTGTTTCTTACGTAATCTACTTTAATAATAAAACTAACTATACCTATACAAGATATAGTTACTGGAAATATTGTTATATAGATGCGATAACATATTTTTTATTATTTTTATTTGTCTTTTTTAGCTGTCCGTGTGTATAATTTATTTTTCTCTCCGCTAAGTCCATAACATAATTACTGGCCATGTTAAAAATTTAATATATGGAAAAAAAATTGTTTTCACATTGAGGTAATGATTTTCGAACTACTATGAAAAAGAAAAAAATATAAATATTAATAGAATCCAATATATTGTTAACAAAATCCTTTGTTCTTAAGAAGTAAAATTTCTGAAGTAACTATAATTTAATATTCTTCAGGAGTAGGATAAATAAAACATTCATACTGGTCGTGTCCATCGTTACGTCTTTGCTAATATTGATATGGGTTAGGGATATTATTCTATATACATACAGCTAGATAATGTGGATTGGCTGAATTCACATACCTTTAAGAACATTATGGAGAACTATACACATACATATACATTAAGGATATATGAGTAAAATCATTATTAGGGGCCTCTATTAACCCAATAGAACCCAAAACAATAGTTATTCTGGTTTTAATTTTTGTCCCTTTGTCTGTGTGGCTGTGAGCGCTAATCTCAGAACGGCTTAACCGATTTCGTTTTGGATTTCACCAATGTATTTCAGTAAACATCACTTAATAATTAATGTTCGTTTCATTGCAATTCGTCCATAAATAAAAAAAGTACAGTGTAAATTTTTTCAATTAGCATATAAACTTCGCTTAGCGGGAAAAACCCTCGAAGCAGGTTGATAGATACTAGCCCCGCGTTCCCTTTTTTCGTGCAGGAACAGTGAGTTCGACGATCGCGGAGCGAATAGGATAAAAAAAAACGCGTACTCAAGACACACACATACACACATCACAATCTTAAGACCCATGTTAACCCCCTGGGAACAAGAAACTAAACATTCCTAGTTGTTAAGTTTAAAAAGTTATAAAGAGAAAAACCTAATCTTAAAACAGTCAGATGTTATTCCTAAGGGTAAGACGCAGTTGTTCTGAAGCTAGTAGTATACATATAATACTACAAGTAGGTATACAAGGTTTATATCTACGTGTTTCTTTACCGACTCAAATTATTGTTTTTAGCGTTCGAGCTATTACAGCTTTGCTATTCTAGTGATCCCTAGTAAAAATAATTAAAATAAAATTCAAATTCCTGATCATTTAAGTATTCTGTAAATAGACTTATGTAGGTCACTTTTTTGCTTCTACTACCGTTTCGAAAAGGTAATTTGACACTATTATTATATTTATCTGTCTGTATACGTATAAAGTCCAAAGCTAACTAAACAAGAACGATAGTGGGAATATTTGCAACTTGTATAATGGATTATAATCTACGATAGTTTTTATTATGGGAAATGGATCTGTCCCCGCGGGATAGAATTCAAAACATTATAGACATTCTGTTAAGAACGTACTAAATAAAATTTTGATAAATATGGCGGCAGGTATTTTAATAAATGAGTATATTGACATTGGAAATATCTTTTCGTTCGCTCCAGTATAGGCTCCGATTTCACGAAAAAGTGCGATCCTTTTATATCTCGGGGAGTTGTGAACATATGATATTCAAAAAAGGCCCAAAAGATGCGTATTCATTATTATTATTCGAGGAAGTCAAAAAAAAATGGCCGAAAAGTGAAAAAAAAAACATTTTTTATTAATTTTTGATTTTAGCGCTCCATGTTTTGGAAATAAGTGATATCAAAAATTTGATAAAAAATTCCTCTGAAAAATTTAGTCAGCTATAATTTGAGCCTAAAACAAAGGCATTACAGACGGTGAATCTCAACCGTATCCAACATATCGGCGCGAAACTCTGCACAACCATCTGGCAGTATAGCTTTTTGGTCTCTTGCCAAAGCGGTTGAATCTAACTTCTGTCGACCCACACTGCCTCCATTGATAAAACCAGATGGCACTCTGGCTCATACGGCTAAAGAGAAGGCGAATTTGTTCGCGTCTCTGTTTGCCGAAAATTCGCGTCTAGATACTTGCAATAATATGCCACCAGATTTACCTCACAGTGGTATCTCTATGCCCGAGATCCACATACCGAACAAAGAGGTTCTCAAGAACTTGCGGTGTCTAGACGTGAAAAAAGCCACTGGTCCTGATGGAATTCCAGGGATTGTAATAAAGGCGTGTGCTCCCAAGTTGTCTCCTGTTTTGACACGTCTGTTCCGCCTCTCTCTCAAGACTGGAATAGTGCCTAAATCCTGGAAGCTTGCCAACGTACAACCCGTACCTAAAAAAGGTAGCCGTGCTGACCCTAATAACCATCGACCGATTTCAATTACCTCTATACACTGCAAGAATATGGAATGTATTAAATTCGCGTCTCATGGGATACCTAGAGAAAAACGATCTCCTCAGCGACCAACAGTAAGGATTTCGCCGAAACCAGTCGACTGGGGACCTTCTAGCGTATGCCACTCACTTGTGGGGCGAGGCCCTCGAGAAAAGCGGGGAAGCGCTCGCCGTCTCCCTTGATGTCTCGAAGACTTTCGACAGGGTCTGGCACGCTAGCCTATTAAACAAGCTTTCAGCGTATGGTGTATCTTCTGGCCTTATCGTCTAGATAAAGGACTTTCTGAACGAACGGTTTCTCTGAGTTGTCGTTGATAGTTGTTCGTCGCAATCGATGACTACCAACGCTTCCTCAGGGGTCCGTTCTGTCCGCTACTCTTTTCCTGCTGCACATCAATGATCTGCTCCAGCCTGGTACCTATGGGTATGCAGATGACAGCACAGTAGTGGAGAGATCTCTCACTTCGGGCAGTGTCAAAATGAGGCGATGCCAGTCTTGTGAGATTCAACGCCACAAAAACACAGATGTGTCAGCGCAATGAGGAGCGTTCATCTTGGCTCCTACTTTTCAGAATGTATCCCTAGAATGCACTGACTTTTTTTAATTGTTGGGAGTCGAAGTTTCTTCAAATCTAAACTTTGATTGGTTCATAGAGTCCAAGGCTTAAGCGGCTGCAAGGAAACTTTTGGGTTTTTGCGAAAGTGCGGCGGTACTTCACACCGAATTAACTTTTAACTCTGTACAAGGCTCAAGTTCGACCGTGTGTGGAGTACTGTTGTCACATTTGGGCTGGTGCTGTCAAATGTCATCTATAAGCATTGGACTCAATGTAGAGAAGTGCAAAGTAGCTCATTGGTGACCCAGATTTGGTCGGAACTAATCTGCAAAGCCTTGAGCACAGACGCAGGGTTGCCAGCCTCTCGGTCTTCTATAGGTTACTTTTATACTTCTATAGGTCGGTGTTCCCGCCTTCTTTCAATGTGGGAGTCTTCTTCAAGAGGAGAGTGAAAAAGATTTTATAAGTTAATACGTTCAACATAATCAATGAATTAATTAATTCATGACCACTTACCATCAGGTGGGATTGTTGTCAAGCATTAACTAATTCTATATAAAAAAAAAACATTTTTTTTCACGACACTTTCTCGTCGTTCAACGACAATAGTTTTTCGAATAGTTTGCTATACGAAACTGGAATTAGTACATCGATATGACTGTGTTTAATAAAAAAATAATATTATATCATGTGTTGATTTAATTCTATAAGGTACTTACGGCCCGTTAAGTATTTGTACAGATTTTTAACGTTGAATTATTAATTGAAGTTGTTTGGCAGCGAATATCATGTATATATTTTTTTATAAACTCTTACACACTCACACCCTCGCTGTAGAACATCCTGTGTTGCGGGTGGCATCACAAAAATCCATGACCCAAGAACAAACATTTATCTGTCACATAAATGTCTGCCC
>DWPT01001550.1:0-18367 GCA_018251895.1 Agathymus mariae mariae
GGCTTCTGTCGCCTCTTACGACACCCTGTCCTGCCAGCATGGGATTGGGGGGAGTATTCTAGGCCGCCCCAATACGGCCAAAATATATAGTTAAATATGAGTCAATAAACGTTATTTTATTTTTATTTTATGTGTGAAAATTCGTCTACTTGAATTATGCTTTATTTACCTCCTGTTATATAAAAAACCTATCCAGATATATATTTTATTATTCTCATACATTCTATTATAATTAAATTCTAATACAGATGTGCAGTTTAAGCGGATATTGATATTGTCTATGTAATCATAATGCATTTAATAAGTATACAGAACATACTTTCTCTAAGTCGTGTATGAAGATATACGTGTACTCGTAGCCGTTGTTACATCACTAATATTATGTTAATATCTATTTTCGGAAGCAACTCGATCTTTGACTCCGATTTATGTAACTTTTAAATGAACAACGTGATAAAATATGTTACATCTCGCTTATCATTACGACATCATGGCCTCTTTAATTTTTGTGTTTAATAATAATGAAAATACATAAATATATGTATATGTTCACACACTCACGCTGTGTTGCTCGTGACATGGACATACACAAATCTGACATCACAAACACCCATGACCCGAGAACAAATATTTATCTCTTACATAAATGTCAGTTCCGGTTGGGGATCAAATCTGTCGCTAATAATAATAATACCTACTCTTTAATTTACATTAGAAACTGAACATGATAAATAAATATAAAACTTTAAGTTGTTATTTTCACTAAAGCTGTAAACAGTGGTCGTTACAACGACGTGTCGTTGGTTATAATGCTAAAGAGCCAATTAACAAACAGATGTCTTATAGTTTTTTGGGTGACAACTCATCTGAGCCAGCAGCAGAGCAGTGTAGCCAATGTGCATGAGTAACGATTATCAGTTACCGTCTGATATGACATTGGCCTTACGCGTGTGTGACTTAAAACAGTAAAACATTACAACAAGTTTGTTCTTAGAAGTATTAAAATATGTAATATGTAAGGTAACCTTGATTACCAAGACATCGCATTATATAGAATGCTATAGCATATTTACCGTCGGGCGAAGGCTTCCTCTCAATGTAGGAACAATAAAAGATGGCTTTTATGGCTTTCGGATGACAGTTAAATGTTATTTTCTCCTCTTGGTTGTTTGTCATATTTCATTTATCTATAACCGTATCAAGGGAATCCTAGTGCGGCTGTGTGTGTTTGTGAATTGTTATGTATATATGTTCCTTATAGAACATAAAAACACTTGAGGAACACGAAATAGCTAAGTATATAGATGGAAATATTACCAATCTATGCAGAGGATATGCGGAAATATGTAATACGTTGGTAATGTCTTCGATGTATAATTTATTGCCAGTTTTATGCAAGAATAGCGACTTGTAATGTTTGGTAATGGCAACGAAGTTATTAGGTATTTAAATTGTTACAGTACAGAATAGGACTAAATATTGTCATCTACTAACAACGCCTTCGCTTCGCTTCAGAAAATTCACGTCTTATATTTAATAATTACATTCGCTCTCGAATCGAATGTTATGCATTCTTAGCAGGCATTTAGTAAATATACAATTCGATTAATGTTATTGTTTCGGGGATAGGTTTTTTATTTGTGATCCTAGCTGATTAAGAAATATTTTCATTTGTATAACTATAGAGATACAGGCATTAGAGGTTGTTTACTGCCCTCAACACAATGTTTATTTGATTTACCATTTCCCGGGATAAAATGTGTTTTACACAAATTTTGATGATTAATTTACAGATTCAGCCCCGTTATAGTATTTTTAACTATACAGATAAAACATTGTATTTATCACGGTTAGTGTTCGGTATTGGTCTTCGGCTGTATTTGTGTGTATCGGCGTATTTGTGATTTGGCTTTCTTTATAGTACATAGGCAAATACGAAGCTTGCCAATCAACACTGCTAAAATTGACGCAGTGTAGATTAACAGGACGACGGTCATGAAGAAAAACGGCGATTACTCAGATACATTATGCCGTGGACACATTAAACCATCAGACTTCCTATAGGTATGGCTGCTGACGTATGAATACTATTGTGAGAATATGAAGTACTACCTAACAGTATGAAAGCTGAGTTCGAGCCTCACCGTCTAAATGCGCGCTGTATTTGTGAGCTGCGTATCCGGTGGGCGCAGCAGCTGCCGTGTGTGGGTAGAAAGCTGGCGCTAGGGGCGCGCCGTACGAGCTGGGTGGTGCGGCGTACTCTGCGTGTGCGGTAGGCGGGGGGCCGTATACTGCTGTGGCTGGAAGTGTGGTGGCTGGGTGAGGTTTATGTGTGGTGTTCAACAATAGAATTAAAGACAGCTGTCACAGCTGGCTGCCATCTTGATGAGCTGAGAATGATCGGGACGCGGATTGTTGCTCTTGAAATAAGATGTTAATCTTAAAATCAATGATCAATCAGCGTAATGAACACCTGAGCGGTCGCTCTGCGCGAAATTTTATGTATACAATAACAACGAGGTTTCCGAGCTATCTCAGCAACTGGTGGCAACTTGTGACTGCTGTTATTTTTTTACATTTAATATTAGTCGAACGTGTTAAACATATTAAACGCACGAGCGCGGAAGGTGGTTTGTGGGGGGGTGGGTAGAGGTTCTTATCGGTAAAACCGTCTGCATATAGCATATATTTCTATAAAAGCATTATTTGTGAGTAATTGGTTTCAAACATAGTAAAGATTCATCTTTGTTTTATTTTAATATTAATGTTATAACTATTTTGTTTTTTTGTTACGGTTTTGCTATGAAACTATTGCTTCATCATAGATCTGGATTTAGATAAAATTTGAATAAGATACCAATATAGTACATATACGGTAATACTCGTAATTCGGTGTTTGTTTTTGACACTGAGAAGAATAGACTGATAACTTTTACAACTCGACATCATCTCGCTATAGAAGATTTAACAATAGCAAATATAAATGTCAATTGTTTTGCATTCAAAACCGTAATACACAGCTTTGGTAGTGGCGTTTGAATTTTTCTCTCTTCAGTATATCTTTGATTTGTTTAACAGGACATCAAGTGTGGGGGAAGAGTGCTATAACTAAGTATGATGACGAAAAAAAACATGTAAATAGATGATCTCTAAAATTCCTTGTCAAGGCGATACACACGCGGTTCAGGACACGACAAGAGGACTAGGTAATGTTTAAATCCATAGAAATCTGGATATTATTTCCAAAGGAGTTGTAAATGCCATCAATATCCTGATGAAGGTGAAAAGATTTCGTTCTGCTTTTAGTAAAAAACACGGTTCGAGTTGAACATAAGTTTATAAAATTGTACTCACAGACAGGCTTATGACTCAATGCTGCGGAGCTGACGATCTTCTTTCCGATATTGCTGACAGTATCTCCCTTGGACGAAATCACTTTACCAATGGTAGCTGCTAGCGCACCGCCACCTTTAATTAGCTGACCCTTCAGAATGGTTACTCCCCCTGTGATGGCTTTCACCGCTTGGAACAACGTGTACAGGATTGACTTCTTCAGGCCCAAATAGTCAACTTTCTCGCTATGCTGAAAATGGAAATAGTTATTAATTATTGATTATTCTAGACTGATTACTACTTGAATAGACTACGCGTAAATCAATATCAACCATTGAGGTATGTGGTAAAATCTAAACAGTTACCGCTAACAAATACATTTGCTAATTCTGTGTTGCGTTTCAAGTCTAACAGAAGTGACTAAATTAACCCTCAGAATTTATATAAAAAAAACAATAGCAATTCAAACCAAAGTGCTTACTCGCGTAATATCAAATTACATAATTATTAACAATATTATTGGTTCTACTACGAATTGGCAAAGAAGAAACTGCGTAAGAAATTCTTCCGTATGTCATTAAACTATTTAAAATCTAAAGTCACACAAGGAACACAGGAATGCTTATTAAGAACTTCAAAACCTACACTGATGTTATTAAAATGTATGGCTACGTTATCATCGCTGTAATGTGCATTTGCAAATTTGTAAGAAACTGTACTGTTATTCCTATTAATACTACTGCTTCATGATGTAAATGGTTTCTTGAGGCTTCTTGATTATTTTAAATACTTACAGGCTCATAAGAGTATCCGGTCTCGCCATGACCAGACTTGCCAGAGGCAGAGGCGACGAGGGAAGCGGCTCCAGCAGATGCCTGCCCCAGGAAACCAACTTTACTTTGGATTCCGGTAGCTGCCTTCGCCACCACCGACGACAGCGCATCGGCTGATGACCGTTTTGTTCTGGTTAAAATAATGAATTATAATTTTTCAAAATTGGATACCAGTATTTTGACTGATTACTTAAATGAAGGAAGTTGTATGCTCACAATTTGCAAAATTCATCATTTAAGAAGTTACAGATTTATGAATGAGAATAGTAGCTTATTACACAGATAATGAATTTTACGATTATGTACTGTTATATGCACCTATAAATACTGTTGGGATTCATTCATTGCGCCGTCCGTTCAGCAAGGTCAGTAAATTCAGTCAAGTCAATTCCAAACAAGCGCGGGATTAATGAGTCCAACATACTCGTACCATATGACAACATATATTGGTAGAATGTGATATCTTACTGGATGTATGATTGTATGACCGTTTATTTTTATTATTTTGTTTATTATTTCGACAAATTTATATTACAGATGATTCAACTTTGTGCTTTCGTTGACGTCGAGTTACAGACGCGATAATTTGTATTGTTCGATATCCACTCACGCTTTCTCGCCACGTAATGCAGCGTTATTCGTAGGTTTTTGTCATTATATCGCTGGGAGCTCGTTAGAGACGGACAAAATGTTCCAGCGAAGTGAAGACAGAGATTAAATTAGTATTAATATACTTTGCAACAATCCGCGAACACTATGTATGATGGTATATGCATAGAACCTCCTCGCTCCTACATAGGAAAACATGTATTTATGATAAATAAGAGTACATACATACATACCGTCACCAACACGTATTTCGCTCCGAAACAGAGCATTATTATAATTTTAAAGGTTTGAACCTTTAGTAAGTACTCTCAAAGGGAGAGATACCTACATTAACTTGCCATGAATGTTTTGCGTTTGTCTCAATACATCCTACCTATGTCATTCCGACTCTATGTAATTATTCTTGTTTGGAATAAGCCGAATTGATTTTTCGTAGTATTCAGGATCTTAACATATCAGTTGAAACTTAATAGGTTAAAGTTGATTAAATGTTTTTTATCTTTTTGAAGTGTGTATGAATAAATGAAGTATTAAGTGTTAGAGTTTTAGTTTTATATCCACCGGTCAGAGTGGCGCAAGTTAAGGGAGGCCTATGTACAACAGTGGACTCCGAAGGACTGGTGGATGATTAAATGTTTCAATTTATAAAAGCCTGAATTGATGAACTGTACCATCAAGCATGAGTGTCTTGTTGGCTGGTCGTCTTGATTAAACTCAACTGGACGATACAGGGCCTACTGACCTCCAACAGGAGGTATTAAACATTTTTTTTTATTTTAATTTTATGATTTTCTTATACCTTAAAATTTCTTCTGCAGCGAGCCCTTCGGCGAGAGCCTCTAACTGTTGTGGAGTCATCCTGCTGATGGCCGCCATGTCGATGATGTCTAGGGCGATTGGCAGGGGGCTCGGAGTCGGCGCCGCCAGAGACGTAGCCATGCATGCCAGGCATACCCACACCTGTTGATAGAAAGTAGAGAATGAAAGTACGTCACACCCAATTAGGAATATGTATAATGAAAATAATTTAGAGTTATTTTTTGTGTATTATATCACTTATTCGGCGTTTTTTGGAAGAGTTCATCATTACATATTTTCTGTGAAATTTATCTATTTATTTTATAATTATTACTTATAGTTTGTGACGCGATTGAAATTTTAAAATAATCAAATAAATACTTTGCAAATATCCACTGTAAGATCCATTTCATTGGATTTCCGAATATCTAATGCAAATTGAAATCCTTAAACGACCGTTCTCATGACTGTCTGTATATCACACCGATACTTTTGGTTTTTTCAGAACCTATCGGATGGAAAACGTTGAAATTTGGTACGGAATAACTGTACATAAACCTACTCAGAATTTGGGAAATAAATTAGAAAAGTAAAAAAAAAATAGTGTATATAATCATCTTAATCTATTCCATAGTTTGAATGTGACTAACATCGATTAAAATAAATATATTTTAGAATCAATGTCAATAAGAAAATCGATTTGTAAATAAAAAAATAATTATTACGGTGGAAGGATTAAGAGAGTCGTTACTTCCTTCATTGAAACGAATCCGATCAACAATGACATTTTTACAAGAAGTTTGGGAAGACGTTTCTCATTAAATCGTTGTGATCGTCTATAGTTGAATCATTAATCGTAGTTTCTCATAATCCGATAAGTCATTCGTCTCCGAGCCTTGGCAGTGAAAAGTGAAAGTCGCTCGCTACGTCACCGCGAGACGTCGTGCGTAGAGTCGCGTCGCGTCTTCCGCTATGGGGCTCGGGTAAAAAACGGTTATTTTACGACACAACTAAGTATCAGCGATTTCCAGCCAGTTTTTATGTGTCTATCCCTTATTACTTGTTAAAATAATGCAATTCAGCAGGTGCAACTGATTTTTTTTTTCAAATAATGTACATATCACTAATTGCTTCGGTGAAAGAAAACATCGAGAGGAAACTCAAGTACCTGAGAGTTCATCGTATTGTTATCGAAGATGTGTCGAAGTCTACCAATTCGCATTTGGTCAGCGTAGCGGATTTCGATTTAATACCTCTCGTTGTGAGAGACGACTTTAGCCCAGCAGTGGAACAGTAATGGACTTGTAATAATAAACTGCATTTTTGCATTTCGATAAGCAAATATATTTAATTTCTATTCATTACATCGATCAGTATCTGAGGATCGCACTACATTGATTTAAATAACACATTACACTAATTTAATTTAAAAATCTTACCTGCCTTAACAACGTTGCATTGTACACGCACTATTTTCGTTTTTATTTAAAAACAATTTTTAGACTACCCTATTTAATTTCACAAAATAATCATACTGTTTCGCACTCTATTGATATTATTAAATTTCTGTAACTACCTACGTATTACTATCCATCACAGCAGGCATATGTTATATATATATAACAACAATCATAATTTAAATATTCACAAAAATAGTTTTTTATGGTCTTATAGCTAAAATTTGTTTTAACCGTTACTTTTCTAATTCCTTATTAATTTGTTAAACATCACTGACAATTAATGCAATAATCCCATCCCACTCATTTGGCGAGCATGAGACGGGCGTATCGTATTAATATAACTTGAGTGTACTTCTTTTCGCGGAAGACATAATACGTCATCTGACCACAATCTCCAAGAGTTGAAAGGGTCCTACGCCTAAAACCGGTGAGTGTTGGGTCACAAGCGGATGACGTGTCGACCATTTAATTACAACATCTACATACTCCCGTTTCTTGTCTCCGCTGTTTCGTATTTTCGGTTATTTTGTAATCATTATTGTGTAATGTTTTAGTATTCAGGTGAGTGGTAAAATGTCATTAATATGGTAGTTTAATTAATACGGAAGTAGCAAATTTGTGTTAACATGAAGAATTACGATCGGCGTGCGTTCTCTTGTGCTAAAACCTGACGTAAGACATATCTGAGTAGGTATTTCATAAAATACAAACAAGATTGGCCATATTAGGGCCACCTAGAATACTCCCCCCAATCCCACGCTGGCAGAACAGGGCGTAGTAAGACGCGACAGAAGCCAGCCCGCTTGATGGTAGGGCTTGCGTAAAGATTATATTATCAATATTATTATTAAGTTGTTAACCATTATTGGTATTATTATCTTTCCGTGAAGCCTGCCTGGCTAGCTACCACCCTCCTGCTTTAGTCAGCCGCCAAACGACTCGTCGTGTTCCGGCTGGGGGCTTGGGAGCCAGTACCTTCTTTTTTACCTTCTTCTCATTTCCTCACCGACAACGCATCAGTGATACCTTTGGTCTTGCTGATGTCCATGGGCGACGATGACCATTTACCATACCATACCATCAGGTGGCTCGTCTACTCGTTTGTCGGCTATTACCATACAAAAAAAAAATAGTATACAAACATTTATTCACAAACATGAAACATGTTTCCCGAAATGAGCACGGGCATCTAGTATAACTAAATAGCATGTAGTCGGAAGCTTCTTTTGTTAATATTTTTAAATCGTTTTGTCGTGTCGTTACGCACAGTTGAGGCTTTTTATACCGTTACTGCAGTTTTAAAAGTGCTATAAAATTTGGTTTTTAAATAATAATAATAATAACCACTCATTTGTAGTTGTGGAGTTTTTCAAATCATATAATTCAATGTACTTCTGCGAAATATAATAATACGCTATTTTATTAGCTCAGTTGTGAAATATTACGACTGAATTTTTATTACTAAAAAATTGTGCGAAACTGTTTTCTGGTTCTGGCATGTCTTATAGAACTACTCACTCACGCGGTATTCTTAGTACAGTATTTATCAGCATAACACAGGATTATATACAGATATATACACGGTGATTCTTGAATCCTACAGATTTTAATGATTGATGATCTGCCTGGTAAACCATTATAGTAAATATTGCTATTTAAACATACATTAAAGTTGCGATTACTACAATTATAGTTATATCTTATATTTAAACCACATATTATGTTTAAATCAGCCATCAAACTGATTTAAATTTAACATTGAAGCGATTTCATCCTCTGTTATCAGTGATTTTTATTTGAAAGATACCAGAATTTTCATATTTCTATGTCAGTCTAACCATTAAAATTGTAATTACTGCTATAAATTTAACCAATTTATCGTGTTTCGTTTTATTATGATTTAAATCAAACGAAGCATAATAATAATAATCTCAGTGCGAAATTAGTGTTACTTTTGATTACTAAGATTGGGAAAATACCTTTGGGTAACGAAACCACAAAATAAAACATTACAAAACGCTAAGGCGCTCAAGTAATTCGTTATAAAACTCACGCTCACTTAGCCACAGCGACCGAACCGTGTGACAACGTTATAAGCACCTTCGGTTGACGATGGTTTCCTTATGAGGTTACCGAAGGTAATGCCGATACGCTCGTTGCTATTACCCAATTGATATGTTAGGAAATTACACACCGCAAATACCTTCATTTCAGTGGTCCCGTATGAGTTGCAGTTGAAACTACCCAGGCGTGGCCTCGTTTTAAATGGTCGATGTATGGTGTATCGTGATGTGTTTCGAAATATAACAAGAGGCTTTATTCATCTTTGAATTTAAATAAATCTCGTTCGATCTGCATCATCGTTTTATCCCAACAATGTCGTGTGTGTGTGCGTGTGTGTGTGGGTGGTATTTAAGTTTCTTCCTGTATCTTCATTTTGCAAACTGTTTTAAATTGTTACTTTTGCTAGTGTTGCGTGTAGTGTAGTGACAATGCGTCGTTGATGCATTTGTGTTATACCGTACTCTTATAAGGTACTCTTGAATCATGTCTCTCCAAGGTCTTTCATTTGAACAGGCATCATAAATCTATAATAACTGCACTGGGTCTCTACAACGAATAGTTTTAAATATTTTAATGTATGTAGACTTTGTTATCGATATAAAGGCATAAAGATATTTTTTTAGGATGTATATCGTCTGTCGGTCTTTATAAACATTATTACACTAAAACCACTGAACACATTTAAATGAATCTTGGTATATTTTGAACTTAAGTATAGGTTAATAATCCCGGAAATTGAACCTGTTTTTACGGCGTTTTCCAAAACTAAGCGAAGGTTGGTTTATAGTACATTTATATCTCGTGTCAATTTCATAATGCTCCAAAACCTCAAGTGGAATTTCAATTAAGAAGTTCAATAGGAATGCTTTAATAATTAATTACTTTCAATTTAATGTTTAAAAAGTTGTATCCAGCTTCTCCTTGTCCATGGTGGTCCGTCTGAGCGGATGTTAGTGGATCGCGAGTCACGACTGCCCGCTATGACGCGTAAGGCGAGACAGGATGAGTAATTATTGCGAGTTGCTTTCCGTAACTTATTATGCCTCAGTCACGTTATATAATGAGGAATATGTACGTATACAAACGGGAACACAATAAGCACATTACTTAACATAAAGACTACTATAATAAGTGCAGTCACGTAACTTACATAATTTCATGTGTTTTTTTTTTTCGACAATTTGTTATTGTAGTCATGTAAGTTTGCGTGTTAATATTGGTCCCTTACGATAGCGATTTTTTGCATTAAGTATTCTTAGTATTAAGAAAGTGGGGTAATTATCTGCCCAACATTATAAATTGCTTAATATAATATTCGTAGATAATATCCAATAAGTGTTATTCCAAGATTATAAATGTCTTGGTAAAAAATTCGCCGAAATTGGTCCCACCGTTCTAAGTACATTAATAGCCAGGCTATGTTCGGGGGTAAAATTAAATATAGATAATTTTTCATAAAAAATTGCTACGCGAAATAAGTTAAATGACTAATATGCAGTGTTTAATTCACTTGTATGTATCAAGAAATTTTAATTTTCACCAACTGCTTCGCCATTTCTGAAGGAAGGTTGGCATGTCATCGGTGCCATCAATGTTACAGATGCGCATAAGTGATAGTGTTCAATTACTATCAGGCGAGTGTATAGTCAGTTAAGTTATATATTTGTGTCTTACATTCAAATCTGGAACTTCAGACACGTGTTTTACCTTTCATTACTTCATAAAATATGATTTACGAACATAAAATTATATTGCTGGAAAGGAATGATCGTATGTGAGATTTATAGAAAGTTTAAGGAAAAAACCCAACTTCAAGTTAAAGAATGCCGAAGTGGCGAGTCATTAACGTTATGATATCAAGCCTAGAGCGAGCGGCATAAGATACTCACTTTCTTCTATCAAACCAGTTCATCAACGCAGTGCATTTAAGAGGATAATTATATAAAATAAGCCCATTCGACTGCCTTCAACCTGATTTGAAATTTGGATTTGCAGAGTTGGTATTAATTAATATTTATTTAAGAGACGTGCTTCTTTTAAAAGTAAAAAAATTGTGGAGTATCTGACAAATATAGACTCTAAAAAGGCTGAATAAATCCATCCAATTTCTCCGTTGTGATGATATAACACAAGGCTATGTAATGTAACGTAACGTGATCTATGGATCGTCGGATTTGCAATTATGTATTATTGCTGACTTCTAAGCGAAGACCGAAACTTAATAAACAAAGTATCGCCACAACTGGGAACCTAACTTTACTGCGTTGAAACTAAGCGACAGTTTTTCACAACGCTTACAAAGCGTATGCGATTTTTCTAACCAAATGTTTGTTCTCGGGTCACGGGTGTTTGTGATGTCATATTTGTGTATGTCCGTACCATCCGCAACAGGGTATCCTACAGCGGGATGTGAGTGTGTAAGAGTTTATTTATTACATTATTTATTTATTTATTACCAGGACGCTACTGAGAACGATCCTTTGCATTCAGTGTGGAACTTTTCCTCGATAGTTCGGACTAGTGACGTTTGTCATATAATTTAACAGTTAACGAGATTGGTACGTACATATGACATAATGTAACAAGATTTTACTTATTTATACTTATGTTAGTGTTGCATAAGAAACGCCATTCACATGCATTAAGGCTCTTGAACAATTGAGATGCTATCTGGGAAGTGCTATAACCGACTTCACTCGAGGAAGTCACTGTGTATTTTACATTTTTTTTTTATCTCAATAGCCGACAAACGAGCGGATGAACCATGTGATGGTAAGTGGTCACAGTCACCTACGCCATCAACAAGACCAAAGGTATCGCTGATGGGTTGTCGGCCAGGAAATGAGAAGAAGGTAAGAAGTAAAGTACCTGGCTCTCAAGCCCCCAGCTGGAACACGACGTTTGGCGGCTGACTCAAGCAGGAGGGTGGTAGCTGACCAGGCAGGCTTCACGGAAAGATAATAATACCAGTAATAATATTAATGCCTCAATAATAATACTGACAATATAGGTATTCCACGACGCCCTACCACCAAGCAGGCAGGCTTCTGTCGCCTCTTACGACACCCTATTCTGCCAACGTCAGATTGGGGGAAGTATTATAGGCCGCCCCAATAAAGCCATAAAATAAGCCATCGACGACTTTACTTACTGACTGACTTACGTCGGCGTTTCCGTACGTTGGAAGGCACTTTATATTGACAGCATCAGGTATAACCATAGTTAAGATTTGCAGAGAATTTACAAAGGCATAATAATTAAAAAAAATCTTATCTGCTAATATATCTCCATGCCTTTTCAGTTTTATAGAAACTTGTCTGCAAGGGCTAATGTGTAACATTTTTATGCTTAAAACATATTTTTACCCCACTTCGCTTAGTGTGGGTCCGATGTTATTGCGATGATTCAAAAGCTCCGACATGACTTCAACTGTTATTTAAAATAACAAAATGACACATTAACGTGTTTTTGCAGCACCAGAGTGCTCAAGAATCCGTTAAAAATCAAAGACCATCATATAATCCGGTTCTAGGCATGTCATAGTATAATTATTATGCAAGTGTGAAATTACTTGATTGTTTGGTCTCTTGTCCGTTAACGATGGCAATTCCGGAAGAACAGCATGTCCGGAATGAATATTTAATGGAGAGTGTAAAGATCTTTTTCGGTTATACACAAAATTAGTGAAAGGTTACATTCATTTCACTGGTAGATATTAAGTGCATAAAAGATGTCCATAGACGTCTGAAAGCAGTGGTCTGGACGATTGAAGCGACTGTGCCGTAGGTATCAACGGCAGATAAATTCTTTTATGGGAAATAGCATAGCAATAACAACTATAGCATCACTGGCATATAGCATCTTCCTTTCCCACCGTTCGTCCAATCGCACGGCAGAAATAGATTTATGTATATTTGTATACACATTTGAAATACGGAATAGTCCAATTTCTTTATTGTTGTTTATTTATTATTATAGCAAAACTTACAAATCACCTTATAATCTTCGCGATATTCACGGTTGCTCATGGTGTCCGTTCTCTTATCGTACAATGGAGATTGTATGATATTACAATTATGATTACAATTACAATCTCATACAATGCACCGGTTTTATTTGAATTATATATTTTTAAGAACGAATTCTAGCAATATCTTAATTAATTATCACCACACCCCGATCGGTTTGTCAGTGTGTTAACACTTTATTTATTTTCTAAAATTGATATCTTCATATATCTATTAATTTGGTTTCAGTCTCCGCATCGCCTAGATAACATATTGCAAATATAATATAATCACTGCAAGCCACCATTCGTAGTTACTAAACAATTAAAAATAGCAGACGAAACCCGATGTCGCCTGTTTGATTTATCGCGCATCCTACGGCCGATCCTAGGCGACATCCTGTCAATCTTGGTTGTCACAATAAATCAATAAAAGGAAGATTGACAATTTCATTAGATTATTGGAATGACTGAATAAGATTTGAATGTTTCTAATCTGAATCTAGTGTTTGGATTGTAGAGGTGACAACTACCAAAATTACGGATCACTAATTAAAACGATGGACTATTCATTAAAAAGCTCGTGTTACACGAACCAATCAATGTTCGTCTGACAAATGTTGTTTACATAATCGTTAATTGTGATTCAACGTGACCTTATTAGAAAATGGCAGACCTTATCACGATGTATCGATCGGACCACGACACAGGAAAATTATTTAATAGAATTGTTATTATTTTATTATGACATTTATTATTCACAACTGCAGTAGTAGTCCGTCCATTCTAAATTTTCAATAAATGGGAACTTTAAAAAATTTATGATCTCGTATTGAACCCACGGGTTTTAAGGACGAACGTAAAGCGCAACGCTGTCCAGTACGGATTTAGTTAGGTGAAGCACGTCGACAAAGCTTAACAAAGCAGACATCAGCAAACATCAAACATCAAAGAAGACAGCTTGTGTATAATCGCTGCGTGTCCTATTTTACTTATTGGTAAAGTCGTTTAGTTAGTTATTATGCCGGGGACGCTTTCCATCGACAAACGCCACGTCACGTCAACAGCGCGATGTCGATAACTTGACCTGTACACATTATTCAGAAAGCAAAACGGATTCACTTTCAACGGCACTCGCTGTGCCGTACGGGTCGATGACCTGGACGTCGTGTGTGTGTTTTACTCTGTAATAACCAAAAAGTATTTATTGGATTTAATAATTACGATGGTTGGTGAGTTAACCTGATTTTGGCGATTAAGTTTGTAAGCGAATAATAATTGTAAATTGGTCATCAAAAAAAAAGCTCATTACAAACATGAAATATAAATGTTTTTTTTTTTTTTTATATTAAAATTATTATATTTTCAATTAAACATACAAAAAATACTCACATTACGTCACAACGAAAACTGTCACGGCTATAATTTACAACAAACATTCAGTACCCACCATTTCAACAGTGTTTAAACGCACCAATCCATCTTTTAACTCAATACGCTTTCCACACGCTTCTCCTTAAGTTCATTTTTAAAAACCAAAAATGACTACTTCGCCAACATTTTACCGAAACCAAATACGTCAAGCAATAACTTTTGTAGCACTTAGGCGTAATAAAGGATAAAACTTAAACTCAATTTATCGCAATCTGCAAGCCCGTACCTCCGTTCATAGACGCGTTGCAAAATCGAAATGGTGGTTAACCATCCTGGTCCCAAGTCTTATTGGACCACTCGCCAAACTACAATAGCAATCGTTAAACCGTCTAATGTTATTAAAGTACATTATTGTGTAGTTCGTATTGTTTTATATATATAAGAGTGTTGCATTTTTCATCAATAGATTTTCAGTAAACAATGATCGTTTACCGTCAAGATATCATAAAGCCGTTATATAGTTAGTATCTATGATATATTTGTCTGTTTTTTTGTCCTTTATTTTACGTATCGAAACTTGTAACTTTTAATATCATTTTAGCAATCAGACACTCGGGGTGACTACTGATATGAAATGCTCTGAACCCTTTGTGCAAAGTCAGATATAACATTAAACCGAATTCAATTTAATTTGACTACCCCATAGCCTAGTTGATAGGGACCCTGCCTCTGGAGCGAGCAGCCGACATTTATGTGACAGATAAATTTTTGTTCTCTGGTCATGGGTGTTTGTAATGTCATATTGTATAAACGTTCAAGTTTTTTTTAAATTAGTTGTATGTAGAAACTGATATTTATTAAATTAATTATAGTTTGCAATCAGTTTCCCACTGTAGCATCTTGTGAGATTATCGATAAGTGTCTGAAACATCGTTTTTGCGATACATTCACCGTGTTGCGCAACGCTAAACGGCAAATATCGGTCAAATGTGAACGCTGTTTTTGAATCACTGGTTAAGAAATACTGGAAGTATTTCATCAATCACTTCCGTGATTACTACGAGTACAAATTTAAACTCAAATATCAATTGGTAAAATTATCTTCTGCTGGACAAAAGTACCAATAAGTAATAGTGCGAGTGAAGATGATGAGTAATGATTGGGGATGTTATGGAAATAAAATTTCGGATCTGGATACGGATACGGATATATGAATAATATAAGTTACTGTTAAGTTAAGTTCGGATTATCTGTTTGTTTTGGATAATTTCGATTACGGATATTAAATTATTTAAGACTTGCAAAATAATATAGTGTATTTACAAGGTAACAGTTTGACTATATTTCTAGGTATTATTTGGTATTATAATCATGGAATAGAAACCTTAAAATCAAATAATAAAATAGTCTAAGGATGAAATCGACGCGGCGAGTGTATCGGCTCAGACGGCCAAAACCTGTCATAACGTGTTTCATTTAGACTCTGGCACGGTCCGAAATTATTCCAAACATTTTACAGGTACGGTTTCGGATATATTTTTATGTCGGATATCCGATAGTTCCGATAGTTTTGGTTACGGTTACGGAGCTGCATAACTTCTCTGGTACCGATGCAGACTTGTAATTTTATAATGCGATACTATGAATGATTTAACTCCACCAGCAGCTGTATAGAGCCCGGATGTCTTTAATAAACAAGGAGACTTACAATAACGAGTCCACCGCACCGCAGTCTCAATCTGTATCGCTCAAGGTTATATACAAATATAACGGATGAATATAAAATAACTTTTCTGCCTAAATCTCCAATAAAACTTAATAATTTTGTTAAATAACTAGCGGCTTCCCCCGACTTCGATCAGGTTAACGATTAATTATACAAACAGCATATGTCCATTCGGAATAATGAATCTCTTAAACGACGGCATTATTTTTGAAATAAGTGCCGTGATCTGGAGATGCCCTTACCGTACACAAAGTCACACAATTCGCACACTCCCCTTGTTACACTAGTAAAGACAACAGTAGGGCTCAGAACAGCCAGTTTAAAGTGCCCTTCGAGCACAGCACCATTCATGACATTTTCCACCAGCGGCCGTATGTGGATGTTCCACTTTGACTGGACATTGTTTCATCTGGTCCGTCGTAACACGAGCCGCAGATGAAATTATTTTCGCTCCTTCCTTGCCTTACTTAGCATAGTTTCAAAGGTTATTATTGTTATATATGTTTATTTGATATTTAATTCGAATCCGTAAACATGAAGAAACGGGCACTTGTCTTACGAAAGTGAATTTTGATGATGAATTCCATTTACCTAGTTAAAAATGAAAGTTGTATTCGGTGAGATTTTAGTTTGTTTTGAATGCAGCCGCAGCCTCTATAAGTAACATTATGAGAATTATTTATTACTTTATGTACTAATATTATTGTAACAAAAGAAAAGTCAGCAATCGTTAAGTAAATAATGATTTTATATAAATATAACATAACAATTATAATATAATAGTTGTAATAAACTAGTTTGTTAGATCCTTTGATGAAAGTGGAATTTTTATTTGTTGCTCATAATTATAAAATTTTGCGGGGACACTGTGAAAGGAATAAAAAAGTCATGATTTAGGTCTCATTTCAAGGAGACAAAAGCTAAATTTACAGATTTGATTACCGAGCTGGAGTGATTGCGTAGTTTTTGGAAAATAACAAATGATATTATTTTTAATTAGTGATTAGTACGGAAAATCGAACTATTTATTACTTATCTATTACCATCGCCACAAGTTTCACCAGCATCTATAACCTACAGAAACAGCATGCAGGACGTATCCAACGCGAATACATCTATGTTGCCGGTTTCGACCCTCGCTAAATATTTATAAATTATACTTTTGTCTCATATTTCTTTATATTTTTTACAGGAACATATTTTATCAGTTTTTTACCTGTGTTTGTTTGTTTGTAATGTTTCGAAGGCACGATAAGATCTTACCGAATCACTTGCGACTCTGCTTCGGACACACAAATCTACTAGAGCAAGGGTGAGCAACCTTTTTAATCAATGGGCGAATTTAATTTTTTAATTATTTTTGACAATAATATTACACTGACGTCTTTCAGGAAACACTAGAATTGCTAAAATAGCTAGTTACATAAGAATTGATAAAATAAATTCAATTTTAGACATGCTTGGCGGGCCGCGTGTTGCACATCCTTGTACTAGAGGGTAAGAGTTTGAAATTGGAATCAAAATTAAAGATTGTGATAACCTAATCAAAGACATAAGAACGATCTCGATTTTCTAAAAGATGGAATATTCGTAGTTTAAAAATTGGTTTTAGAAATTGCAACTTTAATATAAATCGAACCTTTTTGACATCATCCTAAGATAACTACTTTTATGAATATAACCACATAATACCGTTATAATAAAAACGGAAATAGCAAATTTATAGACCAAAACCGAGAAATTGTCGAGTCTACGACAACAACCGCATTACTGCTAGCGGGACTACTACAGCCTCAAAATCACGTGGATTCATCTAAATTATCTGTCAAAGATATGCGAGTGTACTATGAACAAGTTAATTGTACGGAAGTAATCCGATAACTCCACCCGATCAATTTTATTAGCTGGCCATTAAGCGTAAAAGACGAGCGATGTCATTAGATTTCATTGAACTTAAAAATAAACTTAAAATGTTTAATAAGTTCCAAATTCAAATTAGTTCTCTGAGTAAGTCATTTTTTTTCATTAGAGGATTGATTTTAATTGAAATTAATTTTTAATCAATTAACTTAATAAGGAGCATAGGCCGCCCCCCGACCAGGTGGACTGACGACCTGAAAAAGACAGCGGGCATCCGCTGGATTCAGAGGGCTCAGGACCGGTC
>DWPT01001551.1:0-18366 GCA_018251895.1 Agathymus mariae mariae
TTTCTTTCGCCGTTTCTTCTCCTCGATGTTAAAGCACCTTTCCGAAACGGTAGTAGAAGCAAAAAATGACGTGCATACGTGTATTTACAGAGTACCTACATGAATAAATAAATTATTTTGAATTAGACTGTATTGATGGATTTTCCCAACGAAGAATGAACATAGATTGAAAAGTAGAATGGGTTATTTATATCTTAACTAAGAATTGTAATAACTATTATTCTCAGGTAGCGAAGGTTTCTTCCGTATTTAGTAAAATATAATTGCATGTATTTGGAAGAGCCAAAGTTTAATAAGTATCCGATATAGTATGTATACATTTATATAACACACTTGAAATACATATAAATCACAAGTATTTGTACAAATACTTTCAAGTTATTTATAATGTGCATTTATTGATAATTGATTACTTTATAATCCAAAACCGAATCACACCATTCCTAGCTATAAAGCAATCATAGGATTTCTTTTTCCTAGTATCCAGTAGCAGGATGATACTTTTTGCGGCCAAAGTGCTCGAAATTTCGTAGAAGAGACGTAAATCATATCAGGGTTGATAAAAGGAGGGTCACGTAATAGGTCGTATAGCTTGATGGTGCGGAGATTCCCGATGGCAAAATATTACCCCTGTGGACGTTTTTACGATAGTAGTATTACGTGTGGGGTATCCTTTTAAATGTCCAAATCTATTCCACAAATAATATGTACATTACACAAGATTATATTTTATTATTATACGCATACATAAAACAATACGGTAATTTTATTAAAATTACTGGTACTAGGCAGTTATTAAAGTGAATTTGAATATGCTTACAATTATTCTAATCTGATTTTGGATAATTGGTATAGTAGACTTTGCATCCTGCAAGGACCTCTATCCATCTCTGATTCCCAACTCTCCACAGCTCATTGCACACATTAATTCTCACTGTACTCGTGCATGTTGGTACGGTTTTCACCTGCGTAGCTACAATCCTGGTTCTGTAATCAGGCGGGTTTTAACGAGTTTCGGTCGTAGTCTCGGATTTCTGATAAAAGCGGATTTTATGGTCGATCACGGATCGCGGATCAAAGATCTCAACGTCGGTGATGCCTTTGATGTTATCGATGTCCATGTGAGGTGGTAACCACGTACTATCACTTCGCCCCTCTATTGATTTGTGGGCTATTGAAATAAAATAGGGTTCAAACCAAACGCTTCTAAATAATGAATAACAATAAAGTATATAATAGTACTTACTATTTAAAAAACGTTTGGTAAATAAATACCTTTAGAAACGACACATTTACATGATCAAATATTTTTTTCACTATATGCGTGGATCCGCTTTGATTGGGCAAATATTATCTAAACGATTGGACAATTTTATGTCTATCAGCATTCGTATAAACCACTGATAGTTGGAGCAAACAGGCAAACGAGAAAATGGGGCAGAATCAGTCGTCTCAGTTAGCATTTACTCGCAACCCACACATAACATGTACATATAGCGCAGCAATTCGAAACTGAGCTTTCTAGTTCTGGGTTCAAATTATCAACAGTATATTCGAAGTTTTTAAAGATTTGTCTCTAGTGATACTGACTTCCGTACTGCTGTAGTAGTCATATAATGAACAGTTGTTTTTTTATTAGCTAAAAATGTTCACGTATGTCTGTATATATTTATGAATAGATTAATCAAATAATAATACTCCCCCCAATCCCATGCTGGCAGAACAGGATGTCGTAAGAGGCGACAGAAGTCAGTCTGCCTGTGGTAGGGCTTTGCGTAAATATTATACTATCAATATTATTATATCGTTAATATTATTACTGATATTATTATCTTTCCGTGAAGCTTGCCTGGTCAGCTACCACCCTCCTGCTTGAGTCAGCCGCCAAACGACTCGTCGTGTTCCGGCTGGGGGCTTGAGAGCCAGTAATTTATTTCTTACCTTCTTCTCATTTCCTGGCCGACGACTCATCAGTAATACCTTGGTAATGTCTTGCTAATGTCCATGGGCGATGATGACCACTTCTATCAGGTGACTTGTCTGGTCGTTTGTTGGCTATTACCATAAAAAAAAAGATTAATCATAATCGTTGATTTGCGTACAATCTAATCGATTTATATGTAAAACAAAGTGAACCTCAATATTTTACAAATATTTTAAT
The DNA here is from genome assembly GCA_018251895.1 of Agathymus mariae mariae. NCBI lineage: Eukaryota > Metazoa > Arthropoda > Insecta > Lepidoptera > Hesperiidae > Agathymus > Agathymus mariae. The sequence continues at coordinate 2,162 of DWPT01001551.1, forward strand.
AAAATTCGTCATCTTTGATGTTAATATAATCGTTTGTCAATTGATTGTAGTAATCGCACGGAAAAAGCCATACACTTTATAACGGCTTATGTTCGTATAAAAAAACACTTCGCTTGACGCAGATCGACTTAGATTCACGGCACAATCCACACTGATTGCACAAACGCTCTCTCAGCATTAAATTTTTTACTTCGTTTACGTTCAGATAGCTTTGTGAAAGTAGCAGTTTTACTGACTAAAAATATTTAAAATATTTTGATGTATTTTTACTATAATTTCAGTGAGGGCTGATTTTGAAATCTTCAGTTAAATTATGAACTAAAAACAGTTTCATACTCTAGATTCAACCCTGAAATGTATTTTACATGTTTCGGATGCAGTGTCACAGAGCCAGTAGTATGTATTTTTGGCTCTTATTTATTTTAATATTTTCTATACACACTAAAATTGCAGGAAACAAAATATGAATGAAAAGTTTTTATAAGCGCACTACTTATTCCTAATCAAAAATTTCTTTCAGTACCTAAAAACAAATTTTAATATAAATAAAATAATAAAATAAATTCTGTGTCATGTCACATTTATGTATGTCTGTGTATATAAGAGTTATAACATTACACCATGATGGGCGGTATACGTTTTTCTTAAACCTTTAATTACAATATATGAGAGATCCACTAGAAGACACTGATTACATCCAACGACTAACGAGACTTGTCCCTATTATTTTATTGGTACATATGATTTTTTCTTAGAACGGATACATTTATCACTCTGTACAACACACATTTGATCAAAAATATAACCACTACGTATAATTATTAGCTTGCCATGTAAACTGGTGAATATATATATTAACGAAGGCTAAGATTATATTCTCCAGCGTTGAAGTAAGACCTAACTAAAAGGCTGAAGTAATTATAGAAACAATGTAACAATTGTAATTATCAACGTCAAAATTGATAAATAATAATTAATGATAGTGTCCGAAGAAAAAGCAGCGTAAAACTACCAAAGGGAATATTTTCTATTGATAGCTACAGAGAACACTTATACCAATAAATAAAATAGATATTCACACACTCATACCCCCAAGATTGTGTGTGTTGCTGGTGACATGAACGTACCTAGAGCAGTATGACATTACAAAACCCCCCAACCTGGGAACAAAAAAATTATCTGTCACATACATCTTGACACATATATTTACATTTATATATTTTTTTTAAAAACGCACGCCAGCCCTTCTCTATCACATAGTATGACGTTCTTTCATGGGAAGAATATACTAAACCAAATTTATAAGCATTATTTTAAAATAGTTTATACATTTCATAAATAAATAAACGTTCACACCCTCGCTGTAGGATTCCCTGTGTTCCGGACATACACAAATATGACATCACAAACACTCATGAACCGAGAACAAACATTTATCTGTCACTTAAATGTCTGCCCCGGCCGAAAATCGAATCTGGGACCCCTCGCTCTGCAGGCAGTGTCACTACCAACTGGGTCGTCAACTTTATCAAACGATATTTATTTGAGAATTTAAAGGTTACATTAATTTATTGCAGTAGTATTAATAATAATCGCAATCCATAAACGTCAATAAAAATAGTATAGACGTATTGGCGACATAAAAAGGAGGCTGTTAACTCCAAACAAGAATATTTCAATGTAGATTTCAATGACTTTTTAGCCTGCTAAGTAAAGAAAGATCCTTACGTTGAGATTAATAGATAGTAAGTAACTTAATTGATCAAAAAACTAATCCTTCTTTGTCTTGTCCTTTGTGCAACATTCTTGCTAATATCTGTGCAGGTAGTCTAATTGTCATGAAAAGTTAAACATTCATTAGTATTTCTTATTGCAGTAGTTGAAAGGTCAGAGAGTCAGCGAGTCCATACATACAGTATATTTTTAAGCAGCTTATAAAGTTAAACTGGATATATAAGTAGGTATATATTTTGAGAGCTCATGGAAAGTTTCAAATATAATACTCTCAACAAAACTTGTTTTGCATAATCCATAGCAATACGACAGAAGTGTTACGAACATAAGCTTATTGGATGTTCAGATTTTCTTAACGACATTGCATAAACATAAGGTAGACAAAGCTTTAAACATACAGCACCCATTATCCATCCTGTAGTTAAAATGTCAGTATAACCCGTGTATATGACAAACTGCATTTATATCCCCTTTTCTGCTATGCATTGCTGTGGGGAGGATTCTTTTATTCTCAATAAGCATAGAGCAAAGAATGATCCTGTTCAGCAGTCAGCCAACGATGCAGTATCAATTAACCTGTAGTTTTGAGAGGACTTGAGCCGAGAAGCATAGAGAGTTATTTATAATTCACAAGCACAACCTTATATTTTACTTCTTAATTCTTCATTCAAACGGAACTCCTATTCCTTTCCTCTAACTCTTCTTCACTTGTGAACTTCTTCCGTCATTCTAATAAAATCACTGTTAACCTCGAGATACTATAAAAATACAATACATATTATAATATAATGCGACTGAATAGAATACAACCACGTTATAGTGGAAGGAGCGTTAATCGAATATCGAATCGAAGAGCGAATATCGGATCAAACAGGCCGCGCTGACATCCACGGATGATACTGATTAATCTTCGATGTTTGCTTTGAAGAGCGCCAGTAGGAAAATCTCCCATAGATTCTTAGCTTTCAAGGATAGAAAATGTATGTCGTTATATTTATTTATTTTATTTACCTTTCATTGGTTATACAATAGGCGGACTTAATTCCAAGTGGCATTCTCTACCAGTCAATCCTCGGAGTTGATAAGAATATGGGGTAGGTCGTATAGAAAGAAACACATAATTTAAATATTATAATGCTACTAGGAAATACTTTAAATCAATAAATAAATAAATGTATAAAACAGATATCGATTTTTATTGTTTTAAGTTAATTGAATCGACTATGACACTGGTATTTTTTGTAAATTGTACCGACGTGACGTGATTAATTATAACATAATCAATTAAAATAACAATAGTTAAGTAGTTTGAACGTCTAGACTCAATTCAAAATTATTAAATTTACATGCATAATACGTTATAATTGACACATGTTTCGGTGAAGGAAAATTGTTTGAAGTATGCCAATTCGCAGTTGGGTCACGTGGGTAATTAATGTCACCTAGTAAGAGAAGCCCTAAACCGAGAATTGAAATAATTAAAGGTTGTTATAATATATGTCCTTGATTCTTACAATATATATGCAATGTATTGTTTTCTACCCATATATTACTATTCATTCAATATTCCAAAATTATCAGATTAGAGAATTAAATTGATCGCATTAAATTAATTATATGTTTATACACTCACACAACCGCACTAGTTTTACATGTGTTGCAGTGGCATTGGCGTATACAACACCACAATAAATAACCATGATCCCGGGACAAACATTTATTTGTCACTTCAATGTGTGCCGCGGCCAGGAAACGAATGCGAGACTTCTCAGTCGGCAGGCAGGATCACTACCAACTTATCTACGGGGTAGTCAAAATACATAAATACACGTACATAATCTCATAATCTACTAACTATCTTAAATATCGTCACTTGATACTATTGTACGCTTAGTTGGAATAACTAAATTATTGGTACATTATTTACCTTCTTCAAACCTCACGAAATGTACTAAGAAAAAATATTTCGTTGTTTATGAAACTACTTACTAAGGCTAAGATCGACGGCAGAAGTCTTCATTGGGTAAATAGCGTTAATAAATGAGCAGAGGGCCTACAGATAGTACTGCCCATGGTCATCCATAACATACATAACCCTGGATAATATACAATAAAACTTAGTTTTTTGTAAAATATATGCGGAAAAAAACTTTATCTGTTTCGGAGGCTTTTCGATGTAACTTGAGAGATTTTTTGACGACAGATGGAACGTCCACTCATTTTTTTTTGATATTGAAAAATCTCTCCTTTACGAGTGAAATTTTAGAACTATGACGCCTAAAGTAAACAATGCAAAACTACATCTTTCTTGACTTGATATTCCACATATGGCAGTAACCATCTTGTCAAGATTCTCTTATCAATCTAAGAACTGACTATTTAATGAATCAACGATTGAATTGAGAAAGTGAAATATTGGTTATTCAAAAATGCTTTTTCCAAATTTTGGAAGTATACACCTTATTCGTATAAGTCAAAATCTATTTTGTTACCGAAAGCTGTGTGCAAACTGTATAAATATGTTAATAAGACATTAGTTTAATTCTAATAGCCAGATACGTCCTAATCATTCTTAATGACTTCTACCTGTTCAAACTGACTTTGGCAAATCCCTTCCCATAGCTGTGTGGCCTACAAATGACTATAAGATGATTACTATCATTATGTACTCGTAATGATCTCGATGGTAATTAAATAAATAAATAAACGTTTACACACTCACACCCCTGAACCAGAATTACCAGTGTTGCGGGTGGCATGGACAATGACATTACAAACACCCGTGACCCGAGAAGAGACTGTTACATCTGTTACATGTAAATGTCTGCCCCAGCCCGGAATCGAACACGGGACCCCTTGCTCGGTAGGCAGGGCCACTATAAACTAGGCTATGGGGTCGTCTATATTAAACGTAGTATATTCAAACTGAAATTGTCAGCCAATGAATTAATGAGAATAAGATTTTAGAATGAGTAGTAATGAAAATAGAAATAAAATGCAACAGAATAAAAAAGGATCTATCCGTTATACTCACGTATATCCTAGTGTAATCAGAACTGATCATTAAGACAACGAACAATGCGGAAAAACAAAGTTGTGTAGCATGAAATGAAGGGTAAGGGATACGCTTGTAATTAATTGTCCACGGCAGCGGCGGCGGCTAACATGCGGATTGGCAGACTTCACAGAGAAGGACAATAATTCGTCACGATGTAGTCTTATATCGAACCAGGTGATAATTGATTTGCAATAGGGTTATATCTTAATTCAATATATTTTATATAGAACGTTTATTTAAAACACTGCTTGTCAAATTTACTGAATTTATAATATCTCAGTTCATTAAATTGAAATACCAAAACCGACTCACAATTTCTTATTATTGTTAAGCCAAGTGTTAAAGTTCAAAAACTGTGTTTAAACTGTTAGTCCTTCAATCAAATATTTATTATTATTAATTAAGATACTAAGTAATTGTGGACTCTGCTTTACTATCAATATTAAACTATTTTGAAATATTTCGATAAATTAAATATTGTTATATCAATATTGTTAAGATAATTAAAATACGTTGTGACTATTTTATTTGAAATTCTGTATTATAAGAAGTATATATTTTTTATTGCTAGCGGGATTTTCATTAATATTATTCAAAAGTTCAAATTAAAAAAAAAATGAAAATAAATTTTTACAGTTATGAAATAATGGCTGTTTCATAAGAATGTTAGCAAAAAGCTAATTAAATCGTATATTATTCCGTGGTAACAAAAAAAAAACATTATCGACCACCATCATTGGAATACCGATCATTATATATATATGGTTTGGTATGGTATGGTCTGAGGGTTTGCCTTAACTAAACTATGTTTCATCCTGGACTCTTTCAAAATCTTTTACGAAGTAATATTTTAGTACTTAATACATTTATATTAATGAACAAAAATTTTGAATCACTTTAGTAGTTCCTGAGCTTACTCAAACATTTTTTTCTATTTATAAAATGCATGTATGTAATTAAATTAAATAATATTCCAACCTATGTATAGGAATCATTATACTCCCATATATATTATATGTTTTTATTGTATGTATTTGCACGCTAGATGCACGGTTAGCTGAATGCTTGTATTTTGTCAATAATTACAAAAGTTACAATCATTAATTTATTTCTTTACTTTTGGGACGCATTTTCTGATTTGTGTATCTGTAAGTCTGTATGCATGCTAGGATATCATGTGGAAACTACGGAATGGATTAAACAGATAGGTATATGACATAGTTATAATTAACTCACTAAATAATTTCCTCAGAAATCGAAAATACTTCTAACAATTCCACTAGTAGGAGCTACTAATTTTTTCGGACTCCCAAATCCCTGACAGAGTAAAATGGAAAAATGTCTTATTTATAAAATGTCTAATAATAATTACGGGAGCACGCGAGCAGAAATTTATCGTACAACTTGTTTTCTAATATCGCTTATCAGAATATTTTGTCTTTAGTGTTGTCGATACAAGGCTTTCAATTCAATTACTATATAGTCTATTTCATTACATTTCGATTATTACTTCAGTCTTGATGCTACATAGGTCGGCATTTGCTGTTATTATTAAAATGAAAGCACTGACAGAAACGATGGTGTAAACCATACATAAATAAACACTCACACAATCACAACCCCGCACTAGGAATCCGTGTTGTTGATGACGACATAGGCATATATAATCAGACATCGCAAACACACAAGGACAAAGATTTATATGTGTTTTTTATTATTATTATCTTATAAAAATAACCTTTACACACTCACAACCCCGCACTAGGATTCCCTGTGTTGCGGTTGGCATGGACAAACACAAATATCACATTACAAATACCTACGACCAAATATCATCAACATCTTTACATATATCCATTTTCTGTCAAACTATAAGACAGTTTGTCGGCATTTCACAAAGTGCACTTCTCATGGATGATCTAATATATATACATAGAGTAAATTTAATAAGTTCGTCAAGTATACATAATTTATGGACACAAACATGAATAATCCTTGAAAAGCATATTGTTCGCCTTCCGGAGTAGTTATTAACCTTAGGGGCTAACAACTTTTATAACATCGAAATTGTTTCAAAGTAAATAATAAAAATAATAATATACTTAAAACTCAACCTTTTGAACATTTTAACATCACTAACAGGAAATAATGTATACCAATACATGACCTGACCACAATGGTATAATACATAAACAGTTAAAACGGACTATGATAATCAAAAAACATAATCAAAAAGTTAAACAATTTTATCTCGTTATAATTCATTTTATGAATACAAATAATAATTAGGCCAAACGAACAGAAATCCAAATACGAATGAATTCCCAAAATGTTATAATCGTATTAGATTAGAAGGCCGGTTGAAATCCGACAGTCATCTATTTAAGTGGTGATCATTTTAACGGAAGTCGTTAGGCATTCATCTAATAAAATTAGGATATAAATCCCTTACTTACTTTGACAAAAGATATTATCTTTTTACGTCGTTCTGGTTTTAGGGAATAAACAATTAATACTGGATTTATTAACCGCGTTCTCTTTAGCCGCCAACTCGTCAGTGACGCCTTCGGTGTTTTAAGTGTGGACGTCACTATTTTTAATCAAAATAAAATTTACTATAAAAACAAGAATCAGACATCAAAATCATATTTGACTTAAGGTGAGAACAGTTATTTGTGAATGATCATATGTACGGGCTGTATGTGCAGTTCCGCAAGGAATTTTTTGTTATTGGCACAATTACAATTATTTTTCATCTATCAATGTTATATCTTGCTTAAGCTAGAGTATTGTTAACATGATATCATCAAAATCTTGAACAAGCGTAAACATTAACATAACTGTGTAAATAATTTGTGTTGATAATTTCTTGCCTTGTTTCCTTAACAACTTTCATAAACAAGGAAATTATATGATTTATTGAAATTAGAGTTTGAACACAGTGTTTGATAGGTATTACTTATTTCTACAGAAGTCACGTTCTCGAGTCACCTGAAAGCAACTTAAATGACCGCTGATAATGTACTTAACTAGTGATACGTCATGTATGTACCACTACTATCCTGCTACTACTAGATATCTATCAATTTTATATTTCCATGTACATTATCTCAGAAAATTACCTCATGAAGACCTGCTAGTTCATCGTTCCAGAATGATCGACACTGACAATCCCCGCGAAATGCAATTGGTTCAAGACCATTACTTCCTGACAATGCCTTAGTGAAGAAAATATAGAATTTTTAAATACGCTCATAACGATAACCTAAATGTGTATACTGTGAAACCTAGGTCTTCGAGCAAGAGACCGGATGCTCTAACCACCAAGTTGTCGCGGTTAGTCAACTGGTGTTAAAATAATTTGTCTGGTCACGCGTTCTGTCACAAATGGAATAATGTGGATTTTATTAACCCTCGCTGATCTGGAGAAGATTGCTTGACGAGTTGTTATACTTAATGGCTTTTGGTAAATTCTTATTTCGATCTGATGATAGTACCGACGGCCGACGCCTTAGCGTATCTTATGAAACATTTACCAAGTGGAAATGCTTATGAAACTTAGCCGTAATTAACTAAACGCTCAACTTCAGATCAACAACCGACCAATAACTAATTATATCATAAAATAGAATCCCTTGCTGTAAATTGCGACTAGTACTCGAGTTGTTTTGTGGTTATATGGAAATAATTGCTCACGCACTCACACCCTCACACTAGGATTATGAGTCAAAGGAAATTGGGGAGCTTCTCCATTTGCGCCGAATGGTCGCCATGACAGTTTTATTGGATAGAAATCCCATGTAACCCTTAGTAAGATAAAATATATTTGAAAATTCACTTCCGTTCAAGATACTTACTCAAAATTAATCCGTGTATTGCAGGTAACATCTACATACATGTGACATCACAAACAACACACCAGAGAAGAATCATACCTGTTACATAAATGTGTACCTCGTCTCGTATTCAGTAATAACCGCCAATTCCAACCTAATCAACGCTACAGTAGAACGTTCAGATGCAGTCCACTTAGCGTCACCACTGAGCATTTAGAGACCATATTTGCAAATAATGACCAGCGCCTGAGCAGTCTCATTAACCATATTACTGTAACACAGTCACCTACAATAAATTCCTTCACTGTTCAGGAGAAAATGCAGCGGAGTTCAAGTGTAGTTGCAAAACTGAATAAAATAATATTTTAATATTAAAATTGTACTTAATAATTTATATATATACACATATATGCGTGTGTATATGATTATATGATAGAATAATTCGTTTAGCAATCCTAATAAAGATAATAATTGAATTTAATTGTTATGGTAATTATATTTTTTGTTGTGATTAGTTCGATATAACTAGGGTATTACGAGTTCAGTTTGAAAAGGTTTATAGTTCTTATGTTAAAAAATAATTAACATTTATTGTTATTACACTCGTTTTCGTGCAATTTTAAATGTATAGATAACTGTGATATATAACATTTTCATAGCCTAAAATTATCCTTTATTATTTATTCCCAAAACAAAATTTATTCCCAAGTTCTTAACTAAGTAAACTGAATCCTACTTTAAATTCTTACCTTATGTAAATAAAATCAATTTCATGCAAACCAGTATAGAAATGACACAACACCACTAGGTAAAATCAACTACTTAAATGCAAGTAACACAACGATTCGAAAGTCAATATCTAGAACTTCACTTCAGTAAACAGAACATTAATTGTAAAGTTCTCCTTTCCAGCTGACATTCGTTTTTTAAGTCACGTTCAAATGTCAGCGCCAAATTTGAAGGTCGTTCGAGTTTCGAAATTCGAATTAACGCATGGCGCGAATCGTTCGACAAGATCACGAGCGTCGAGCAGACTGGACGCTGCGGCTGGTGAAACGCTACGCGCTTGCGCCAAGAACCTCTTATAATTTGATATCTCACATCACCGCCTCTGTGACGTTCCGTGGTAAAATCTACTCGTACAATATTCAATTTTTTTTACTTACACATTACTACTCTTCTGAACAGTATCACTATATCGCCCCGACGCGGCGACGAGTATCCAAATTATTCAACGTTTGAACGTGAATCTTAACTTCTTTTTTTTAATAATATTTTATAAGTAATCGTTTGAAAATAATAATTCAATGTTTTTGCTCTTTGCCTTTGCTTTCCGTTTCATTAATATAATTGTTTCAAGTTTTTGATTTAAACAAGAAAGAAAAATCACGAAAAGAAAGTAATTCCGACTTAAATGACCGTCATTTGTTACATCCTGGTAACTGCTTTTATAACTTAAATTCAGAAGTGCTTAGTTTCAATTGCTTAGTAGCTAAGTTGTATAATATTCTCTCATAGAATTCTCATAGAATCATTCGACTTATGTTTTCAAATTACACCCGCACCTGATAAATAACTGACAGACGGATAGCCAAAAATTCCATAATTATATTTTGTGGCCTTTACATCAATCACATGGCTAACCTATATTGAAATTAAAAAAAATCGGTGACTTTAAGTTTGTTATTAGCACAGATAATAAAATTATACTACTTGCACCCGCTGACATTATTGTGCTACATGTTGAATTGTAAATCAGTTCGATCCTTTATTTATGAAATAAATTAAGAAATAACTATGAACTGCTGTTGCGACAAAAAAGAAAAATAGAAGAAATAATTTAGGTGCGTATTGAGTAACGTTCGCCATCGATTAAGTCGTTCATTCTAACACTCACAATAAAAATCACAGTAACGAATGTATACTATAAGTGAAGATATTATTTCAAAAATTGTAGACAAAGAATAAAAAACTTTTTTTTATTTTCTTATCATAACTTAGAAATAGTTGACAACTCATCGATTATCTAAATACTGATGTTAAAGTAAATGTGGGGACAGGGAGATTGTCGTTTAGTAAGCCGACTGCAAATAAAAAGACAGAAAGTTGCTATCGTTTTTGGCTCCGTGCCCACGCTTCTAGTTATTCCATTTCGGTCCAGTCGATACGACCTCTCTACATAAAAACTAAAAGCCTTTGCCCGATCCTTCACACACGACGTCGTTTGTAAGAGATCAAAACGGAATATTTGAATTTGGTGATCACATGATGTATTACGTAACAAACAAAACATACAAAATTCATTGCATGATTTATATTATGTTTCAGTAAATACCCGTTATTCTGGACGTTTTCAATGCATTCTTAACTGTAACGGGTACGCGCTAGAAGTATATTTTTTTTACTTTCTACTCGTCGCCACAGTGTTGCCGTGATCAAGATCCATAGGTTCAAACATCGGTAAAAAAAATCGTGAATCCACGTTACAGATAGAAGGTCTATTGTTTGCGATGATACAAACTTGAGTCTATTCTTAATCACTTAAATTGCAGTTAGCCTCCTCTGTTTTGTACTAAAAATCCTCGTTGAACAATGTGCGAGGAAAAACGCCAGATCCCTCCTAATGGAGGTTGCTTGGCCAACCCCGACGATGTTTGTGGAAGATGCGAGATCTTTGATCTTTCTGGTGATGTACTACATTCCTCCTAGAATCAGCCGTAAAAGGCTTTTAATGTTGAGGTTGTAATGTCGAAGAGCCAATTTATAAGCGGATTCCCCGCTTTCTTTTCGGTCCAATCGGTTACACGCGTCAGTAATGATTGTCTGCGATCTAAAATATATCCATAGGCGGTAGTCATCACTCGTCACCAGGTGACTCCTTCACTCATTTTTCGGCTACTTACATAAAAGTGACTCTAAACATTATTTAGAAATTGTTTAGTTAATCTTAAATACATTGTAATAAAAAAAAAATTGGCTATCAGATCAAGTTAATGGAGCACCGCTTCATGATGCTATGAAACTTACTAAAAGGTGTATTTATAATGAAGCAGATTGATTAAGTCTATTTTTTTATGTATGGATATAGCGACCGAAATATTTTTTTTCAATTTTTGTCTGTCTGCAAATACTAATAAATAATAATACTCATATATACAACAACGTCTACAATTCATGTTTCCAAGATATGGAATTGTTGCCTGTAAATAGGTGATATTTTTTTACGCGTTAACAAATATTTTGTCAACGTTTTTGCGGCTATTGAAATGAAAAAAATCCTTATATAATTAACAGAACCTTCAAAATCGGCGCTTAAGAGGTAACGTCGTCAACGGGAAATTTACGAAGGCCTGGTTAAATCAGTGGGAAATAATTATTTAGTTAGTGTTTTAATATATATGTATGCATACAAGTAGCCATTGTAGGTAAATTTAAGGATTATTTTATCTGAAACATATATTCATATGCATGTTACTTTACACGTACAACGATAAATAAAAATTTTATGATTGGTAAAATTTTTACGACTAATATCACAAAAGTGTTAATTAACAACGCATTTTACCTAATGAAAATGCGAGTCAAAATGAAATAATGTAACATTATTTATACTTGATAAGGCACTGAAAACATTGCTCAGTGTATAATCAAATAAATTAATGTAATTGGCATAACATCCATTATTGGAATTTGTTTGTTTTTGATTATTTTGATGGAAGCAAATAAAATATTACTGATACTTAGAAATCATTGAAAGGTACTACTTACCTAACCATCCCTTACATGATTCAATTTAATTTTGTTGTCCATATTTTTCGAGAAATGTTTTTATAAATGATTTCAAGCTTTTATACATATTATTTATGAATGAAGTCTGTAAACCTTTGCATAAATAATTAGGAGCTTCACGCAGATAAAATAAACGTCGTTACAACATACCATTTTATCTTTTTAGCTTTTTTTTTTGTTCGAGGTGAAAATAAATGGGAAATTCAACATGGTTTATATTTGTATTAAAGGCTATTTGTGTTAGTAGCCAGCCATATACTTTTCGGTCACCAGATGGTTAATGCACACACAGCTTAATAACTGTAATATCACGTTCGTCACCAATACGTTGCCGGTTAGGGAGCCTTCAATTGCTCGGTGAAGTAGACCTAGGGAAGTTGGTTTAGACTCAAGGCCATATGGAGGTTACAGTCCTCATTATACCGATAATTTAAATATGCTCACGGATTCAAAAATATGAGAATGTGCCTACTTATTATTTCATTTCAACTCATTCGATAGATTGAAAGAAGCAACAACAATTGAGTTTATCATCACCCATTAATTTATTCCAGACAATATCGAAAAAGTGATTTGTTCAATCAGATAGACGAGGGCGAAACTCAATAAAGAGACGAACTTAACTTACTGACTGGCTCGATTCATTTCATTATAGCGTTTCCTTTAAAATACTCGGAGGTGATATAATAGATAGTCCTTACTTCTACTCGACTGACGACCTGAAGAAGACAGTGGAAATCGCTGGATTCAGAAGGCTTAGGACCGGATAGTCTGACGTGTGATATAAGAGACTTATGTCGAGCAACGGCTTCTTAGACTAGTGGATAGATGGATAGATGTATTATTCATCTTGGTGGCAGTGTAGCTCATAAGCGACAATTGCGCTACGAATACTACGATTTCTTGTTTAAAGTTCAACGCATGTGTTTTGTCACATACTTTTGTATGTCATGAAACAATGAGCTCGCGAGCTGTTGCAAATATTTTTTAAAGTAGGGATGTTATGGATATGATATTTCGGATCCGGATACGGATACGGATGTATGAATAATATTTTACCGGCTTCGGTTACGGTTATGGAATGTAGTTATTTCGGATTATCCGATTGTATTGGAAAAACTCGGCTACGGATATTAGATGATTGACGATTTGGAAAAAATATATCATATTTACAAAATTTGACTTTGTTTCTAGAAACATAACATAACACCTAAGTTTTATGTGGTATTATAATCACAGAAATAAATTAAATAGTAAAAACTGTCAAAATGAGAACGACGCGGCTAATTTATCGGCTCGGTGAGTGTAAACCAGTCGTAGCGTGCATTAATTAGACTCTGCCTCTATCCGAAATTATCCGAAACTTTATCGCATATATTCTTATTTCGGATAACCAATAGTTTCGGTTACGGTTACGGAGCTCCAAAACATCCCTTTTTTAAATAAGGCTAATAATCTAAACATATAATTCAATTTTAACTGATGTAATCTATACATGAAGGATATAAGAGAAAAATTATTATTAGGAGCCTTAATTATTTAAAAAAAGCTACAAAAATGTTACAAACATGTGCAAGTAGGACAACCAAACTAGGTGAACTATTATTTCTTCAGCTCTTCATACTTCTGAGACAACACATTAAATAAATCACTACACAATAAATAGGATTCAAGATGGCCACGACGTATTCGATGTGTGTTAACGTAAATATCCGCGAGCGCCTTGTTAACTAGGTTACGTCTTCATATCGCTTTCAATATGTCCAGGGTTCTTTTATGGGGCTCGCAGTTCGGTTTTTCAATAAAGTTACAAGATTCATAAGTGTTTTGCCCATTAAATCTTTTGAGCGACGCGTTAAAGCACAGCTTGAAGATAAAGGATATTATCGTGTAGGTGAATATATTATATTAATGACAAGGATTCCTAGAAGAAATAATGTCAATACCAGTTCCGAGCAGGTTAATACTTACTTTGTAATTGCCATATGTTTTTTAAAAGATATTTCAAGGTGTTTTGCCATTCCTTCTCCTTAATGTTAAAAGAGTATATATACCAAAAACCTTAATGATTTAATATTTTGAATTTTAATTTGTCCGGTTCGCCCTGTTTTTGTTTTGTTTCTCTGGAGAACACGATTCTTATTAGTCTAGGTTTGATTTTGCCCAAGTAGTTTGAGGGTGCTACTACATACTCGTAGTAAGTATTGCCCACGCTTAATACTAACATTTATTATATTTTATAAATCTAGGGAAATCTTAGTTCAATACATCGTTGAAATAATTTTTCTTAGTTTATCATCAACATATTTTATGAAATTATATATGAAATAGAATAAAAGATTACTTTTAATTGTAAAGTTCAAAATATCTCTGATATTGATTACGTATTTAATTATGTAACAATAACGATTCCACTAATTAAAAATGTTTATCTGTACATTCTATTTTGTGCCTGTCGATTACAGTTTATCACGTACTTTGACGATATTTAAACTAGATAATTAAATACCCTCAAGAAATTGTCATTTGAGCCTGTGCGCCTAAAGTTACATTAGCCCTGAAGCATGATAGAACTTTTGTTATCCTATCAACATTAATTTAATTTAATTAAGAATACCAGCAGATTTAAATACCAAGCAAGACAATTCAAGTCAAAAGCCGTTTTTGCCTATTCAAGGCCTTTGAACGATTTCTTTGTTATGCTGAGAAATATTACGAATCTCGGTGTTAGTCTAATGAACGAACCGGAAATTCAGGATAATGGTCGTGTTACGCCTGACGACATCGAAATATTCAACCTGAATAAACCTGAAACAAAACAAACTTCCTTAGTTATTTAGCTTCCAGAAAGAAATGTACAATATAATCCAGCTGAGCTATTTGCGTTTAACAAGTAACAGAACTGTTGCTTTTTCATCGCATTACATGTCTGATGAACTTTAAGAGTTAGAATTAGGTATTTGAACTGCGGAATACAGCTCAGGGGTGCTTCTATATCGTGTATTTATAATTGTTGAAGCTACAAATACGCCGTAAACAGAAGCACTATGTGACTAAGATATGATAAATAAAGAAGCTCCTACAATAATCTACGTGCTGTGATCGAACAAAATACTAATCCGCTTCATTACATTTATTTATGTAAAGTAATACAAGTAATTACATACATTTCGATCCATAAGGGCGGCGTACTTGAAACAAATTATGTTGTAATAACACGCCGATTAAATTTCCACTGTAATTCTGAACACTTGTTTCGAAACAATTGAGTTTGACATATTTGGAACGTTGTGACAATACTGGAGACCATTAAATTCTATGTCAATTCATTTATAAAGCTATTGGGGACAGGGATAATTGCATAAAAGTAAGGGTAAGTACAACATTTAAAGTTTTCTACAAATCAACTATTTACAAAGCGCTACATATTGTCTGTAACAATTATTTGGTATTTTGTTATTTTTATAGAATTTCTTATATTGTTAGGAAAACATGTAAATGATGAGATTTATACGCATCAACATGATAAAATCATGACATGGCAAATGTAGACATGATCAGAATTAAAAAAAAACATCGTTCAGCACTCAGCAGACGAAAAACACAATGACAACAGTCGTCGCCGCCTTCACCGTTACCATGAAGACAGCGACCTTTCCTAAGTTCTCGACTTTACTGTCTTTCATCGTATTGGGGCGGCCTAGAATACTTCCCCCAATCCCACGCTGGCAGAACAGGGTGTCGTAAGAGGTGACAGAAGCCAGCCTGCTTGGTGGTAGGGCTTTGCG
>DWPT01001552.1:0-18366 GCA_018251895.1 Agathymus mariae mariae
CACCAGGATTTATCTTCCTGAAGGACCGGTATCAAAGCATCCATAAATACCAAGAATAGGTACGGGCTTAAGGCCGATCCCTGGTGCAAGCCAACCGCTACTCCGAAACCTTCCGTTACCCCAGAAGCAGACCTCACTCAGGTGATCGTTATTTATACATGGTCCGAATCAACTGCACATACTTCACAGGCACACCTTTATCTTTATTATCCACCACAGAACCATCTGACGTATCCTATATATGACTTTTTGAGGTCAACTAATTTTCCATTTTAACGGTCAAATGGCAAATATGGAATCTCTCGTCTATCTCCAAGACGAACAGACAAAATTCTAACAACTATTGTTTTGGGTACTGTTGCGTTAATAAAGGCCCCTAATAATAATTTTTCTCGTATACTCTTCATGTACATCAAACGATCGGTAATAATTTTATTATATGTATAGATATAGATTTCTAATTCATAAACCCAGTCTTGAAACAATGCTGGTGCTATTTTTAAACGTAAGGCGAAGTTTTTCCGAAACGAAGAGAGATCGGCTCGCAAGTTTGAAACTACTATCCCACTAATTTGTGGTGTAAAGTTGGTTGCAAGCAAACCCTCGTTATAATACCCAAAAGCGGGAAACATATATGATAATAAACAGATAAAAAATGTATGCTACACGCCATAACATT
The DNA here is from genome assembly GCA_018251895.1 of Agathymus mariae mariae. Classification (NCBI taxonomy): domain Eukaryota; kingdom Metazoa; phylum Arthropoda; class Insecta; order Lepidoptera; family Hesperiidae; genus Agathymus; species Agathymus mariae. The sequence continues at coordinate 680 of DWPT01001552.1, forward strand.
TTACTTTACCACCATCCGACAACTTGTCTGCGCGATGCGTTTATACGGATGCCGTGTAAAAGCCTCGTAATGGATTCTAGTATCTCCTCAAAGGGGAGAAATGCTCACAAAAAGGTTGATTAAGACATACTGTAATATTTCAATCCCGCAAGGAAAACTGTAAAAAAGTGCTTTTTATTTCTATTTCCGTGACTGAATAGACCGTTATTAATTTAACAAATGCTACTAATGAATGAGCAAAAAAGAACTAAGTCGTTTTAATTTAGATTCGTACCGCAAATGAAAAGTCGCAAAAAACGTCGAGCGCGGTCTTTTATAATTAATGTAATTATGAAATCTTGGGCATGCTGTATGATTTATAAGGAGCCAGAGATTGTTTATACATATATGTTTTTATGAATAAAATGATTTTACACATACCTATATTCAATATTTTATGGACACTACACCGAAACGTAGAAATAAACGGTTAATGCGATAAGGTAAATAATCTTATAATAATGAAAACAATATGATATTACCTAGGAATAAATGTCGCACGACACTACAGTATATTGTATCGAGTTAAGTAATCTTATTTTCCAAAATCAAACAAAACAAACGTAATGAAATTAACTAAAATTAATTTCAATTCATTTATTTTACCATTTCCGAAATTTCATTAAACTATTTTTCTGATAATTTACTTGATACCTTAATTCTGATAAAACACTGTTTTTAATAAATTCTGCCAACAACCCCTTTAATGTTTACAAAGTTTATTGGCTGATTAAATGTTTTAGTGCATTGCAGTTCACGATGATAGCTGTATAAACTTAAGCATATCTTGATGCTGAGTGTCCTAATATGCGATACTCGGTTATATGAAATGTCGGCGAAAAAATATACAGTATATATTATTTTCTTATTATTATTATTATCATCAACATTTTTATACATTGCAATTTTCTGCCAAACTCTATGACAATTTATCGGCAGTTCACAAAGTGCACTTCTCGTGGATGATCTAATACATACACAGCCATTAAATTTTAATAAGTTCGTTGAGTATATATATTTACAGATACAAAGATAAATAAGAGTTGCGAGCATATTTTTAAGTCGCATTTTATATAAAGTTTCATCATGTACACCAGCTATTTCGTTGTATAAAGATATTATTATTTATTATTATAAGTTCGGAAAAAAGGAGATACGGCACATGGCGTATCTTCAGCACTATTTCTTAAATTTTATCACAACGCCAAGTCCAGTGCAATACACTCCATTTGGTTAAACTCGTATTTGGAGGATAGGATTCAGCGTATAAGAATTAATGATGCCAAATCATCGAAATTATTAATTGTGCTGGGTGTACCACAAGTATCAATTCTAGGTCCTTTCCATTTTGTAATTTATATTGACTGTTTGTCATATTTCAATAGTCATATTCATATTTCATATTCAATATTCAATACACACATCTACAACAAACAATTACAATTACAATTACAACAAACACACACACAACAATTACAACGTGACAAACTTTCTTAAATTGTAATATGTAAAACTAAATGAAATAAATAATTTTGACGATGTAAACAGTGATTGATCGCATATATATGGTTTATCCCATGTATATTGGTTGGATACAAAAATATTAGCTTTGAATACTAAAAAAATTATATGTGTAGAATTTGCGTTCCCAAATGTTCAGAAAGCAGGCATAATTTTAAGAAATATTAACTATGGAACAATCTATAGTTTTTAAGGTGTTACGAGTGGTCGCGGATGAAGAAGCCGCAAGTAACTCCTAAACTAAATAAGAGTGCGTAAAAATTATATTCAACAATTTCGTATATTTCTAATGCATGTCATTTAAAAATATTAGCTTTCTGCATACCTTCTACATGTAAACATTAACTGTGCACAAATTTCAAAACACCTCCGTTGCGTAATTGTCATAAAACGGAGTAAAAAATGGTTTTTGCTTCATATATTAATATATAGATAGAAGCCAATCAGTCATAATTTTATTTACTGCCTCTTAATAGAATGCCCATATTAAACTTTATTTCCTATCTGGTGGGAACAGATCCACTTTCCGGGAAGAAAAGTATCCTTGATTATGACCCATAATATAAGTTAATAATATGTGAAGTATCCAAATCCATTTAGTGGTTTTAGTGAAACTCGTAGTCAGACAGAAATTTTGCAGGAAATTGCAAAAAAGTATATTAAAAGGGCTCATTGTTTTCTATTGTCTTTACGATTCCAAAAGATTGGAAGCGACAATTTTGTTAATTAAGTGATTGCATAGGTTTTGGAATAATTGAAGAGCACGTGTTAATCATATATTGTCGTTCAAATATTTGAGCTCCGTTTATATCTGACTAATTGTTGTAGTTATACATTGTAATCAATGCATTTAATAATATTCTAACTAATCGCTTTCTGTACGAGTTTCTGTATATTAAAGATATATAAAAACTACTATTATGGGCCTTTATTAATGTAATAGAACCCAAAATTTGTTGTTGTTATTTTTTTTCTGTTAGTCTGATTTTCCGTGTGTTTCGTTACGATTTTCACTAATGTCATGCAGTAAGCTTCACTTGATAAAGTTCGCCTGATTTAAATCCGTCCATAACTAAAACAGTTACAAATTAATACATGTATTTATAATTAGCAGAACGAGAAAAACCCAGTCTTAAAACAATGCAGGTGCTTTTTCTAAGTTTAAGGTAATTTTTCCGAAGCAAATCTCGTTTCCTAGTTTTCAATATTTTTATGTTTACGTATAAACTTAGAGTTGACGGCAAATATAAACCTTTTCAATATTTGAAGTTTGACCACAAATTTATCGACGATTTCTCGATTTTGTTATGCTCACTCGAGCTAATAGATTTAATAAATAAAATAACAATTGAAATTCATATCGCTGTCGTTTATTAATAACAGAAACAGATTAAGGTGAAAAATGGCACTAGGGGAAAAAATTATTTCACCCAAAACACTCACGGTGAAGCTTTAAAATTCGTCCTTTTGTTTACGGCGCAATGAATTTCGTATTTCAGACACCTGCCTGAAACGGTGGGTGCCGCTTTGTTTCCCGTGAATAATTCTCGCCACTGCCGCCGCTTTCATTGGTGTAATTCGCCTAAAATGAAACAGTTTAGTTGAAATTGATAAATGCTGTCGACCCCTCGCCTCAATGAACGAGCCTTAATAATCTATTGGAATTTGAGCTCCTTCTGCTGCGTGGGCTTTTAAATCTCATCGGAAATAGTCCGTTAAAGGATCCGAGCTGTATTTGTAAAAGGTTTCTATAAACAGATCCGTCTCTTGATGCGATAGCTTTTACAACGGACATTGATCTGGGTTATATTGAACCAATTCAATCCCGTTCTCACGAAGAGACTGACGCTCGGCAAAGGCTGCTTTTATAATGCTAAAATTTCAAAAGCCATATCTAACCGATAGCCATCATTTATGAAGTATAACCAGTTATCGTCTAAATTATTAATGACATCGTTACATTGGCGAAACGCTTTTAGCCGTTTGTTCGATAATCGAATACATAAATCACAATAAAACTCACAGCAGGGCGACGCCACTGCTCCTAATTTATGAGTCTGATGTATCCATGCCAGACCTCTTCCGTAGAAACTGAATAGTTATATACGGACGTAAGCAGTACTTGGCGGAATGTGGGTTTGTAATCTATGTCGATATTATATAGAGAGAATGCGAATTTTGTGACTCTGTGTTTATGGGCAGGGTAATCTCCGGAACCACGGCATCTATTTCAATTTTCATCACTTGAAAGGAGCGTTATTCCGGATGGACATAGGCTGTATAACATGTATATATAAATAAAAATTGGAGTCGTGATAATATTAGTCAAAAGCGTATCAATCTGTGTTAATTTAGAACTACTAAAATGAATAATGCAAGCCGAACGAAATCGAGGCGCTCGCATATCATATAATAAACTCCAGACAGTAATTTAGAATTTCCTCTGTGGATTATGCGCTTGTGTATATATTTCTTATGTACCAATTTTGTATAATACAGACTTTTTTTTGTTTTCTCTTGAGAAATCGTTTAAATAACTGAGAAATAAGATATCTTTCGTATCCAATTTTGTGACATATTTTATAACCAGCAAACTGCCCTCGCTTCACTTCAGAAAATCTACCTTACGCTGAGAAATAGCGTCTGCATTGTTCTAATAAAAACAGACTGGGGTTTTCTCGTTCTGTGAATTAGAAATACGTATATTAATTTATAACTGTATATTATGCACGGATTGAAATGAAACGAATTATAAATATTAAGTGATGCTCACTGCAATACATTAGTGAAAACCGTAACGGAATCGGATGAGTCGTTTCTGGAATTAGCGCGAACAAATGCACAGACAAACAGATATAAACACAAAAAACCAACTGCCCCATTGCGATAATAAAGGCCCTTATATTCATTTTTCTCATACATCCTTCATGTACAGAAAGCGATCGCTTAGAATTTTATTGTATGATATAAGATAAATAACCATGTAATCATAACATCACACAATTGAATCATAAAATAGTTTTTCAGATTGCTTGTAGATAATAATAAATAATAATAACTAGATCAAGCAATATTCTCAGCCATGATAATAAACTTATAGGGTAAATCATATTTAGGTATTCATATATATGTGAATCTTTATTTTGTAACCTTATAAGTGCTCTTCGTGCTGGTCCGCTTAGCCAAATGGTTAGCTAGTAGAGAATGCATTGAATATTAAACTCATCATCTGTACCATGCCTTTTTTTCTTTAGCCAGTAAAGCTTAAATAATAAAACAATTGTAAATATATCAGCCTTTATTTTATAAATCTACTTTAGACTACTTTAGACGATTACAAAATAACCTATTGGTTATATAAGTATATTTACTTATCATGGCTAAACATATGTGAGTTTAAACTTTTGGCAACCTAGCTTACTATGGTTCAGATTATAATAAAATACGGGGTACTTTTTGCAAGTATATTCATTATATTTCATAGTAAATCAATAATATTAGTTAGTCAATAATGATTAACTCTAATATTTTTTATTTTACTTTTTAAAAAATTTAATAACTGAAGGGATTTTTGTCCCTAAATTATTATAACAAATAAACAGCGGAGTTAAGAATGACATAATTAAGAAGCACAATAATGCCTTAGAAACTTTTTAATATGATACGAATTTCAGTTACAATAACATTTGCAATGAGAAAAATAACATTTAAAAATGTGGTGGTGCTTATTTAGGAACGTGTTTCATATTAAAAAAAACTTAACTATTTAACAAAGCGAGGATGTGTTTCGATTTAGTAAAATTGTCAATCAAAGTTAATATTTACATATGCGGTAATTTTGCTATGTACTCAAGTGATAATATTAAATTCGTTTTATTTAATTTAATTAAAAGATAGAAATCATGCCTCAGGAATAAATCTATTGCGCATTTAATTTACAACGAGAAGGGTAGAGAGCATAAATCTAATCTATTTTTAGAAAAAGAAAGGTGTGAAAGGGGCAAAAATAACATAAATAAAGAGAGATGTAATTTACGACATGGCCTTTGTCATCTTAAAATGTAAGATAATGTAAGAAGAATAATATGTATAATAAATATTACGTGATCTTTTTTGTATATTAGTCAATTCAGAAAGTGTGAAAAAAATATTAGAAAAATCATATCAGTAGAAAATTAAATATTTAATTAGAATACAATTAAAAATTTTGAATACATCTTAGTATCGCCTTCAAACTGTTCAGTGTTTTTTTATGGGGCTCGGTGTTCTATTTTACTACAAGGTTCCAGAATAGATACAAGATTTACCTACTGGAACTTTTGAGCGACCTGTTAAAGTACAGATTGCTTTGTTAATGCCATAATAGTTGCCATAATGTTGTTCAATTAAAAGATGTGAAGATTCTTTCGCCAATTCGTCTTATCAATGTTAATAAATGATTAAAACAAATAAATTCAAATTCGACTTTAAAATTATATTTTATCATTAAATATCTTAAAAGTCAACTTTTAAATTAATTTTGAGAGCACTCAGAGGTACTTTGTGGGACAGAAAATTGATAGAATCGTGGTAATTTTAGTGATACAATTATTAAATGATTTTGATTTTATTCAATTATTTTGATTTTATTAAATGATTTGTATTTGTTTTATTAATTAGTAATTTTCTGACTTACGCATTCGTGATTTGGAACCCTCCAACGTACTCACGTTAAATAATCAGTTTTGCTTTTTAATCGTTGGATTTTCTTTGTATCAATCACAAACCGTCTATTATAGCTATCATATATGATCTAGCAAAATTATCTGTCGCATAAATCTCTGCCTCGGCCTGGAATTGAACCCGGGGCCGAACACTCGGTAGGCAGGCTACGGTTTACGGGTCGTCATTATAATATCAGTAGCTAGTCGAAGGTTTCCAACGGTCTAAGAACTTCAAATGCTCAGTTTGCTCGCTGACCCGGCTTACAGTCTGCACACAAAGCGTTAAATTACCTACCTAATCGCCTGAATCTAATTTGTGATCTGTAAAAATCTTTACGTACTGAAAAACAATGTTTAACCATGGCTTAAGATCGTAAGCAAACTTCGTTATCAGTTATCAATACTAATAATAAAACTGAAACAGGGCCGAATCTGTACGATATATATACATATATATACCTCCAAAACAACAAAAATATCATCCACGGTATTTAAAATATATTAAACTGATCCACAAATCAATAAAGGGAGGCAAACATAACATTTATTAAATGGAAGATAAAAGTAGTGCGTTTCAGTTGTGGTTTCTGTTTATAAATGTAAGGCGTAGGATTTCTGAAGCAAACCGAGTGCGGGTTACTATGAGACGTTACTTTAGTGTACTGATGTGTAGCGGGGTCACTAGTAGTAGCTACCGCCGGTCAGCTATACTCCTTACGTACAGAAGTTTTGTATAGGCTGTCCTAAAGCGCGCCAAAAAGACAGCGACGAAAGAGCCGATGTAACTAAAAATATAGAGCGGTTCAAATCGTGTGGTCGAGACCGTGGGGTCGTTGACATTTATTCTGCGAGGTCGTTCAAATTTACAGCTACCGTACAAATATATTTTTTGTTCAACAATTTTTAACCCGCTCTCGATGAATATGGCTACATGTTGCCATGAGTACATGAGTTTGAAAATAATTTTTATATCATGTTTTTAGTATTATTTTGTAAATCCTGGTATGATTTTTGATGTAAAATTATGAGACTTACAAAATAACTTAAATCATATGCTCAAAATCGGATTCCCAAAAACTAGTCGCATCGCTAGGTTCATAATTCCATAAACAGTAGTAGACCTCAACCTATTGGTTTTATAAATTATCTGATGGATCGATGGGAAAGAAACTTTATTCGTGGATACCGGAGAGATCCGAATATTCCTCAATACTTGCAGGATTTTCTTTGAATGATCTTCTTTAGTTATAAACAGAAGAAGTGTTTTACATTAGACTGGAAGTTTTTTTGCTGTTGCTTTGAAATGTAGCTTTTATATTTTGGTGATTAATGTGTACATCTTCACAATAGCAAATGCCGGCATATATATAATATATTACTTTCGCGCCACAATAATAATATTCGACAGAATAGATCGGCAAATATATATTTATATTATTATATTATTTTTTACTATTTATAATATAGTATTTTATGTTCATGAATGCTATTTACACATCATTCAATGCTACATCTATATTTAATTATAAGGGTCCATACATACTTTCAATTCGATACGTCTAATCACTAGACAGTCTAGGCTATTCAATATATTGAGCTATTTCATTGTTATATTGCCAGAAACTCTAAAAATAGATAGATTAACAAATTTCTAGAGGATCCAGTTAAAAAACGTGCTAAACGTATCTATACTATATGTGAAATACCCTACGTTATTCTGCTTCGCTCTTCATGTAACGTTTTGTAAAGAACATCGTCCTAATCGATTTTTAATGATCTTTTGGTATGTTTATAATAATTATTAATATATTTTTCAGTAAGGACGTGACATTAGTTGAACATACTTATAAAATCTTTAACCCGGCATCGATTTACAACGGCCCGGAAGTTTTGATTTATCATGTATTATTTGATAAAACCAGTAATACACCAATCTTCAGTTTTGTATAGTTATAACACTTGGTATAAGCGGGATTGTCGCCAAATGACATATAACGTGTAATAAACGTTAAGCACTAAACTAAACTAAAAATCAAAGTATAGAAGGGGAACCGTATCCTACCATTAGAAGCATCCTGTTTACCTTAACATAAAATTCCAAAAATAAAAGTATAGGGAGATGATAAATGAGAGGGAATGAGATTACGTGGAATATATAAATAAATATGTATATGCTCCACCACCTCTCTTACGGTCAGTTTCTTTTTATCATTCCATAAAAATACTGCTCGGCAGAAAATATAATTAAGTTGGTAATATTCGGTTTAGCCAACTTACAGAGCTTAGAATTTCTAATTTTAGGAATGGTTGGCTCGCTTTGTGCTTTGATGTGGACAGCATTGAAGAACTAGTTGCAATATGCAAAAGCTTGATAAATATTTTCACACTCTAATATTCAGCATCAGTTACACAAGAAGTAATAAGGTAAGGTATAGAGGAGGGATAATTTGTTTCAACGGCAGATTGATAAAAGTTCTACATCTACACTGCAAATAAATTTATTGATTTCCTAAACAAATACACATTAAGTTTGAAGATATTGTTTTACACTTGTGCAGCATCCCATAAGTCGACTGACTGCAAAATGTGCAGGCAAAGAAGCAATCATAACGTTAATACTAATTAACAAAACCTGTAACACAACCGTTGTATAAAAAAAATATTCGTTAATCTACTAAAGGTTGTACAATAAAGATTTCATTGCCTATTTTCCAGAGGAATCTGTAGACTCGTAACATTGTAAAACAATAGAAACTTGACTTTAGTGGAAAGAGAAAACAACAAAACTTACAGTTCGAGATTGTAAGTGTAACATAATAATATTTTTTTTACATTTGCTGCTATCGATATTAGATTCCACACTATGCGAGCTACGAGTGTGTGGAAGTGAAGTTAACACGTCTGAGCTATTTTTAATCTTCTTGCTGCAATCTTTCATAAAACTAGTACATTTATCATTTCTGTTATGGACTAGCAATGTGAAGAAAATTGTTTTCCTAGGATTAGTTTGATGTTTGTAGTCTCTAAAATTTTTAATTTTAATCGTACTGGTTATCATTTTATTCCTTGCAGAAACTTCCGAAAATTAAGCACCCAATGAGTTTTTATGTTTTAAATGAAATATTTTTGTGGTCCTAGTTTAGTTCGAAATAATTCCCCCATCGCCATTTCTCCATCGAACGACTCGACGTACGGCGAGTATCCATCCTTATGTAGTGAACGTACAGCCTATACGGACGGCGCGGTTTGCGTCGTCATTCATTGTGCGCACTGCAAGGGACTGGAATAACTTGCCCGCGTCGGTGATCCCGCCTTCTTTCAACGTAGGAGTCTTTAAGAGGAGAGTGAATAGGCTCTTATAAGTTGATGCGTTCAACATCTTATGACTTCATCACCACTTTTCATTATGTGGGATTGTTGTCAAGTATTAACTTATTTTATGTAAAAAAAAAAAAACCAAGAAATACTAATAACATACCTAAGTCCCGTTGGGACGATTAGATCTTGATATTTATTGGCAATTGAAGAGATGGACAAGTTCTGATGATAAATAAACGTTCTAACCACTGTCAGACAAGCATGTCTATTCTTATACCGTTGTGCGCTTTATCTTCGAGGATTACACCACCATTTACCATTATTGCAATATTGATCGCATTGTATTAATTTAAAATCAAAACAATATTTAGTTTTAATATTACGTACATATTTGCACTAGTTCAATCGAATTATATTAGTTAACATAACTTTTCAATGAAACAATTACATGCATCAGCATAAAACACAGTCGCTCAAGTACATGGAGCTAGTGAATTGGAGTAATCTAATAGTATTATTTTAATAGGTCAACATTAAAAGCTGTTACAACTGAAAATGTTATTGGGATAGCTTCGTTAACTAAGTTTTATTAGTTATTTTCGCCGAGGAAATATTACACTTTTCATTCCTAACGAATTTTGTTGTAAATTAAGGAGAAATTTTAAAAGCATCCCTTGTCCATTATTGTTTATTAAAGTTATTCAGTTACGGAATATTGCTATGTTTACGCTTTGGCTCATTTTTATTTGAATGTTTTAAAATTTAAGTAATGCAAATATTTTATTTGCGCAACGTATAACATTATATTCATAAAAAAAATCTAATTTGCTACTTAATTAAAAAAGATACATTTAGAAAATTTATAACTTTGGCACATTACAAGTACAGTACAAATTAAAAAAATATCAATAAACATATGCACGGTATTTATTATGTTTCTTATTATGACAGTTTTGACAATAGTGAGATTATTGTAAGGATCAGCAAATGCAATTTCATGTAGTTTATTTGATCGAGTCTAATATTGTGGACGCAGTATATTTATATTGACAGAACACAAGTCCAATGTTTCTGTTATCTGTCACATGTAGAGTCACGATACCCGTTTCCATATTAGACAATGTTAAAGATAGTTTAATTTACATTTCAATATACTACAAAAAACAAGCTCCGTGTACGTATTTCAAAACAGCTTAATGTCGACTTGGTGACTTTTCATTTAACGAGGGCAACTTACAAATTTTAGGAGCAGTGAAACAAATTACAATTCATAAAATTGAAACTTTAATTCGGGCGTAAAGCTCATTTCTCTCTGAATTTGAAAGGCTTTACGTAAATTGCAAAGTTTTACACTGTAATATTCTGTGAGCAACATCAAAGCTCCATTTGAAACATGTTCATAAATTGTTTCTGTTGCATTAAGTCAAATTTTGTGAGAAACAATGTTTTTTCATAACCCCTTTGGAAACTTAAAACGTCGATCACCCAAATACAAGTTACCTGAATCAGACCACACTAGAGCTGGTAAACGAAGATACAAAATATTTTACTCGACTATAGCGAAGCAAAAGGGCGGTAATCATTTCGACAGATATATATATGTTTATCTGTTCCGTCATATCTTCTTAACTACTTATCATTAGTCTTCAAATCGGGTATCGTTGGAAGCGTCATGATTGTCCGCTGGTAATGTGAAGGTTATATGACAAGACATTGAAGCGAATCGGTTTATCAGATATCATAACGGTCTAAACATATAAAAATATTCTTATATGAAATTGTGATGTAAAAACAATTTAAAATTTATCGTCTATTAAAAAAATACACTTAATATATTTCAGGGTATTTAATGCATATTAACGTATGTATTGAAAAGCATTTTTATTTATTTATATAAAACCTACAAGATTTTGAATAGTACAACTAGTTTAAAGTAATTATAAATTCATTTAATAATAGTAATTAATAACACGTAATTGAACATGGGACCGTCTGCCTAATTTTACATGTAGTCATTGGCCTGCACGTACACCTTGCTTGCTAGTACACCTACTATTATTGATCAGGTATTTTTTTAAATACTTGATATATTACGTGTATATTCACACCAAACTATATATTTATTATTAATAAATAAAGAGTACCTCAAAAAATTACACATAATCTGGTAATCATACTGATTGTGTCTTTATTGGTTTCATTTGAATAATATCTAAGTTAAATTAGGAACGGGATAATGCATTAGTCGTATTTTAAATTTTAATACCTATTATAATAAAGACAAGTATATAATAAAGCAGGATTTGTTTTAGTTGTTGCTGTGACTAAAAAATTATATTCTTTGCTCCACTAGATGCTACCTGTCTTATGCGATAGGTAAACATATCGATTTGTTTATTTGAAAGAGCAAAACCCAAATATTTAGTGTAGATTATTTAAATTTTCCATGTAATTATAAATATTTAACATGTTACTTGAACATCTTAATGAATTGAAAGTTTTAATTGCAGGCTCCAACTACGGCTCATCTGTGTTGAAAGTTTGTGCTAAAGTAACACTTAGGTTTAAGGTTTATATGGTATACGTCTCCGCAGTATACTCGTCTTAATTAGAACACCCATTCCTTCAAACTTTTGAACTTTAATTACCTCGATTTGCTGTGAAAAAACTTGTGCCGCATTTTAGGTACTTTCGGTCCTTAAATAAATATTTATTCTAATTGTAATTCAGCGTTAAATTTTGGTTGAATTTTCTTTGAAGTTCATTGCTCCGTTGCTGGCAGAAAATGTTATTACGTAGACCTCTTTATGGTAACGTTTTATTTTTCAAGTATTTTCGTTACTGGGCCGTTGACTGTTCAACCAACCGTGGATAAAAAGAGAGTAACTGTATTATGTTTTGTTTCTACAAATATAGTAATAGATCGTGTAATCCGGGTTCAATTTATAAACATTCCACGTAATTGTGGAGGTCTAATATATGTTCTACGTTAACCATCTAACTGCTCCATTTTGTTAGTTGTCAAACCAACTGTTACTCAGGTATTCTCATATGACTCGATGCTTCTGACAAGGTTTAACAACTGGGAACTATGGCTTAAGGTGCCTTTTAAATTATGGAACTACATGTAAAAATTTGCCACAAGTGGTATTTTTATGATTCAAATACTGACCGAGCCAGAAGTACCTTAATTCAGACGATCACGCTGTGAGCACTTACATCACGTACATCAAACCTCCGTTAGTTAAGTCGCCATTGCAGTCATAATATATACTTGTACTGGTTGAAACCAATTACCAGTTTTAATTAATTTTAAGTAATGTAATACAGATAAATATGTTATAATTAACATAATAATAAATTATTTTGGTTCAAATTAATTTAATGAAACATCATTTTTATCTAACAAACGAACAAATACATTCTTCGGTCTTAGAAATAAGTTGTTTGATTTAAATTAATAAAAAAAAAAAATTGTTACCATCCTAAATGGAAGTAAGAACGCTTCGTTTTCCTAAATTTGTAATATAAGAAAGTCGTACTACTAACACTTCTATTATTTTAACGTGAGACTGAACGTTCATGCGATTTGAATAAATTCTACTTCATACAAATGTTCGACTTGAGTTATACAAAGTACTGATCTATATTAGAGGAAGTATAAAACAAACGAATTATCCTATTCTGAGAATTGCTTGGCGAGGAATACCTAAACAGAGATTTGGTCTCTGGTTAAAAGTATTCAACACCATAAGGTTGTCACTCATGTACGTCGGGTGAGTTTTGTTTGGATTTAATTTTGACGGCGTTCAATTTGTAGAATCTTTTGAAACTATGCGGTTTGCTTTAGAAAATCTACGTTTTTCGCATAGAAATAGTTTGCAATGTTTTAGATTAATTTATAACATTTATATTTATGGACGAATATAATTAAAACAAATATTGAATATTGAGTGAGGCCTACAGCAATACATTAGTGAAAACCATAACAAAATCTCTTAAGCCAATTCTGAGATTATTGCGCACAAACACAAAGACAAATAAACAAAGAGACACCAATCATGGCCGTATTGGAGTGGCCTAAATTACTCCCCCCAATCCCACGCTGGCAGAACAGGGTGTCGTAAGAGGCGACAGAAGCCAGCCTGCTTGCTGGTAGGGCTTTGCGGTAAAGATTATATTATCAATATTATTATTAAGTCGTTAATATTATTATTGGTATTATTATCTTCTCGTGAAGCCTGCCTGGCTAGCTACCACCCTTCTGCTTGAGTCAGCCGCCAAACGACTCGTCGTGTTCCGTCTGGGGGCTTGAGAGCCAGTACTACCAGTTCTATCTTTCTTTTTTACTTTCTTCACATTTCCATGGCCGAGAGAAAAAAAAATTGTAACAAGTATTGTTTTGGGGTTCTATCAGCTTGATGAAGGCCCATAATAATAGAGTTTCTCGTATATTATTAATGTACAGAAAGCATCAAAATTTTATTATATGTATAGATAGATGAATAGTATACGCTTATAACATATAATTTGTCGATATGTATGTTGACTACACCGCCACCTGTTGGGTTCATCTTTATCTAACGTAGCAAATATAAAATTTGATATCATTTATTATTTTATTAATATTATTTATACGATCCCAATTGGTCTAGATGCTTACGAGTAACACGATTCTTTACGGGGCAGCAATTACATATACAAAGCTTTTAACATTTTAAAAACCTAAGAACATCCTGTATTGTTCAGTTCTGTACTAATTATAGGCATCGATACATAAAAAAAATTACACTAAGCATATTGTGTTGTTTTTAGTAGTATAGAATTTTATAAGCATAGTAACATTATTGTCACTAGAGAGATAAATAAATCGAACAAAAAGTGTTTAATACATATAACTCTTCGCACGCCAAGAAAACCATCGAGTATTCATGTATTTATATGAATGGGTCACAAAAACCAACATCATTTTTGCCAACTATTTCCTGACGAGATTGAGCTGAATACAAAATTCGTATATGCGCTTTATAGGAAATACCTGCTGAAAATATTATTGCATAATAAAGGATAGTGTAAAAACCGGTATGCGGCCTTTTGGCAGGACGAGCGATATTGTAGATCCAAGTCAAAGCGTCATTGGTTCCAGCAGTGCTATTTTTAGCAAAATTTCTGAACAATCCATGTTGAATTATCGCAGCCTGTCCAATTATAGACGTTCCCACCATTACTGTTAATCGGATCAAAAGTTTTTGGCAGAGAATTCAACCACACAATACATTTTGCATTAGCTTCGATAAATTTGCAGCCGTATTTACTGGCGTACAATCAACAAGACATATCAGTCAGAAAAAGCGTTTCAGAGACGATGCTTACCGATGACGACGTGAAATTTGTTAACTCATTTCTTTACGAATGTTGTTGTGACGCTGCAGCATATCGTTTAAATAAATAAATGAGCTATTTATTTAGTTAATAATAATTGCTAAATTATTTTACGTTTATTTAAAAATATGAACGAAATATAGCAACAACTACCGTCTATGGTTTACTTAAACAACTATACATACGTAATTTATTACACTATGTTATCAATGTAATTGAGGACATAGTAGTATTTTGGCCATTTTATAGTTCTGAGCTAAATTTAGTAAAAACCCCGTTTTTTGCTTGCTTCTTTCAAGTGATGCCGTTTGAACCTTTAAGCTAGAACAAACGGAATGAAAGCATAAAAAATAGGTCATGCTTTTTACACCAAGTGTATATTTTACACTTGACATTTTCTAAAACTTCTAGTGAGAAGAATTTGTAAAATGTAACATTTTTGGGTTCACGACTTGAATACTCAATTCAATTGATCAGCGTCAACGCATATGCATACGGGCCAATACGCATATGCATATAGGCTAGCGATTTTTATATAATAGAATAAAAGATTCTAAAAAATTGATTTATAATAGAAACGATATTAATGTGATTTGAGCTATTTTTTCTATCAGAACAAGCTTACAAATTATACATTTTAGAAGTTAATTCATACTAAAGTCCTTTTGGTAATTAATAACTCTTAATTTACGTTGTTCAATAATTTATCTAATAATTTAGAGTCGCCTAGAAGCAGATCCACAATAGTCAATAGTGCGATAAAGTAAGCTGATTTTGGATTAAACTTATATAGAATAGGATTCTAAGCCAAAATGATTTATAACCAAAAGTTTCTCCTAACAGACCGTGGTTAAGCTTGTAGCTTGCTGTTATCACACCTTTCTATAGAAAACTTACGTCATAAACATTACGAACAAAACCGAACCCCGACAATGGTACCGCAATCTGACAGTACTCATAAAAAGTTTGCATCGCATGAACTTTCTCCTTGCATATTCATGGCGAAAACTCACTGGAAGTTTTTGGTAAGAAATTATCATAATAATTTTACACTAACTTCATCCGTCTTTCCGGGGCACCGTTAATTTGATGCGGGTAAAGGTTGGCGTACATGAGTCACAACGATTGTACTCAAATTTAACGAAATAAGATAAACTTATTATTTGTTGATCGATAATTTTATTTTATATCAATCTGCAACTTGCATTAATATTTAATTTTGATGAAAAAGAATCGATTTGATTACAAAATGTCATAACGTGGTAACGTTTGATGGCAAATTTGAACTTGTACTGCCTACTCAGTCATTGCTTGTTTACAAAAGACTTCTAAAAGGTGTTAGTTATGTCAACATTTATTGTCTATATACTTTGTTGCTTGTGTTATTCGCGTGGCAATATTTTTCTCTCACGCCTTCCTCCCTTACAAGTTAACCGTGTGTGCAAAAAATTTCTTACACCTTATAAAGTAGTTCAACAGAAGTACAAGGAATTTAATTCTTTCACCCTACATCATATAAACAAATTCAAATACGCTTGGCGTATCATCGTTAAGACTTTAAGTCGGTGTTATTGATATGAAAAGTCATCACCACCATTACAACCCATAATTATTCCATATCTATGGTCAGATCTTCTCTCACAATTATAATCTTTAAGACGATAATCTTCCACGTTGGCTAAGTGTGATTTGTCAGTCTGCAGCGACATTTGAGAACAGTTTCCTCATTACGATTTTCTTCGCCGTAGCCTACTAATAAGTATTTTATAATATTCACATTGTTTAAGAAAGTGCGTTTGTTAGAAACCACTATCTAGTGGTTATCTGTTGCTCTTAATCTTAACAGCACTCTAAAAAAACAAGTAAAAAATGACAGAAAGGAAAGACCCTAAAAGGTGTAGACAGTTACTAGTTTATTTTTAATTTTACTGTGGTATTTCTCAATGCGGTGCGAACTTAAGGCAATGCAGATATGCCGCGGTAATATGCAAGTCATCTCGACACTCGACATGCTTAAATGTATTTACACACTTCTGTGGAAATTTTCAATTTTCACTTTTAACGCAATTTTACGTTTTCCACGTAGAAGAGTAAGAGTTTCAATATTGCCTAAGCAATTCATAATATTATTTAACCTAAACTCGCTGCGATTCCGTAAATCTTTAATATTATATGTAATTATTTTCTCATAAAATGATCACACTAAATTAATTTAAATAAATTCATCTCCTCCATAATGTTATTTTAACTTTAGTTCAATTAGTCAATAGCTAATTAAAGGCAAATGTTGGCGTTGTATGAAACCGTAGGTATTTTTGTATACATACCCAACAACGATGGGCGGTTTTTGTGAAACAATATTTATTCAGTGGGACGTAAATATTAATATTTGATTTCTATTGGCACAGAAATCCCTAGATTTGATGTCGGCTTAGCTACAAAAGTCGGCGGCTAGCTAAACAAAACTACTATGCTGCAAGATTTATGAACGGCGTAATGATATGGAGCATTAACTGTATGGTGCTTATTTAGGAGAGGATATTTTAAGATGCATGGAATGCACAATTGGAGGCATTTGTGAGATATCAAGTTTGTTTATATAAATATAAGTTCAATAGTATACCGCACGGCTTCGCCCGGCTCCAATTTGGTAGTCAAAAAGAGGTTTATTTACATAAAATAAGTTAATGCTTGAGAACAATCCCACCTAATGGTAAGTGGTGA